>JAHWXV010198655.1:0-11701 GCA_024586415.1 Phrixothrix hirtus | reverse complement strand
TCTTGACAGGGAGTTAAATGAATCGTGGTTCTTGGAAAATGTATCAATACCAAAATTGAAAAGTGTAGGTAAGTTACCTGTACAAATGACTAATGTGAATAATTTAAACGCCATTTTAAGAGAAATGCCGAGACTAAATGAAGGAAAAACGACAAAAAATGATATTAATACATCAATTTCAATTTTACATGACCTCTTGTATCATCTCAGTGATTTAGTTAGAAACTTTGAAACTAGACACTTCATTTATGAACACGTTCTTTACTTAACTCGCTAAAACATCAAATCAAATATACTGCACAAATGATGATATTCTTATCCCTTTTGTACTCAATGGCTCCACCAGCTTCAAATTTTTGAGACAAAGAGGAAACATAATTTTACCTCATCCCTCAGCTGTTAGAAATGCTTACTTCTCTTTTAATACATGTCCACGTGACGAACAATTAGGGAAAAATTTTCTGCAGCATATCAAGTTGAAATTCTCGGTATTATCGCCTTCGGATAAGACTATCATTCTTATGATGAATGAAATCCATCTAAAACCTTTTTATGATTTTAAAGGGGAAAACGTTGTAGATGTGCCTTTTGATAGTCATAATGCTGCATCTAGTGCATATGTATTTATGATTTCGAGTATATTATCATCATTTAGAGAAGTTGTTCATATTTTACCCGTAAAATCCGTTGTTGCTGAAACATTAGATAAATTAATTGAAAGAACTATTATTGGACTCAAAGATGCTGGATTTAGAATAATTTGTGTCATAAGTTACAATAATTCAATTAACAGAAAGGCCCTGGCACTTTTTGTTAGTACACAACAGTAAGTCATGTATATCCCACCCAGTTAAAAACCTAAACAGAGAAAAAAGGCCATTATTTTTTACGATAGCCTCTGTCCATTTATTGAAATGCATCCGCAATAATTGGATCAATCAGAAAAATTATGAAAAAATATGTATTACCCAAAATTTGGTAAAAATTCTCTCTCTGTCACCGAAAAGACCTTTTCTACGGCTTTTTGTCATCAAAGAAACTTTACGGTGCTGAAAAAAAATTTTTTTGTAAAATATGGATTATACCTGTCACTGAAAGCTCTTTCGCCTAGTAATTTAGAACGTCAGAACGTTAAATTAGTTTTGAAAATTTTCAGCGAATATGTAGCCGAAGGCTTGAGAGAAGTAGGAAGCAGATTCAACCTTCCTCACTATGAAATAACATCAAAGTACATAAAACGCATTTGCAAATGGTGGAGTATTTTCAATGTAAAGTCTTCTTAGAAAGGAATTAGACTTAGTGATCTCTTCCAAACTCCATTAAAAGTTGGAGATGAAAAGTTTGAATTTTTATGTGATTTTGTGGACTGGCTTGATTTATGGGAGGCAATGACGTGCGATAATGGTATGTTGACAAAAGAAGCTCATTCTACTTTGAAAGTTACCGTTGAGTGCATACTACAAGTTGCGTATTATTGCAACTTAGAGCTTGATATGCAATACGTTTTGCCTGGAAAATTCCAAACAGGTTCCTTAGAGTCGCGGTTTGACCAGTACAGACAATTAGCAGGGGCACAATATAATGTATCTCTTAGGCAGGTATTTGAATGTCAGAAGAAGCTTCGTTTACAGAGCATTATGAAAATTGTTTTGTTATCTAAACGGTTTGGAGATGTTTCAATTCTTCGTGTTGATAATGAAGAAGTGGAATACTGCATTACGGATAATGTTTTGCAGTAGCCATTTCCACTCAGAATCGACATAGAAGAGAGTGACATCCGTAAGGTATAGGATTCCATTCCTGTACTAACTTAACTTGCTGGATATTGTGTGCACAAAGTGCTTCAAAAGACAAAATGCAATTCTTGCCGAAGTTATCTTATCGACGAGTATGAAATAGATCCTTCGACATCTTTTATAACGAATTTAAAGAGGCATGCTTTTGGATCCAATTAAAAGCGTTGTTGATGTGATAATGTGATAATGTTTAGTACAGCAGTTATGTGATGACGTGGAAGAAGAGTTTGTAAGAATTCCAAATCAACGATACTGTGCATCTCAAATTACATTGGCCATTTTGCGCAATGAAGAAAATTTAGAAATTTCGGTTTATGTGGAGAAAGTCATACAGTGGAAGATATCTTTTTAATGATCGTTAAACTATCGACAAATGCATTATTGAATAATTATTGTAAAAAGATCAAAGGTCTTTTACAAGAACTGAAGCAGAAGCGAAGAAAGTTAGCCACTAGCACTCAAAGAATAATACCGGAGCTGGTAAGTATGTCTAGCAAGGTAGATTGTTTAATATATTAATTTGTCTTTAAACTTTCTAGTAATGTCATTGTTTTATTTCCTTGATTTTCTTTATCCGGGAGGCGTAGGAAACGAATTTGCAAAGGACAACTGCATCAAATTATTCCTCAAATTTTTTAAGCTTGATAACTTGATAATTATTTACAAATGCTGAATATTTGAAGAAATTTTAATTTTACGGCATCTTAATTTTATTTCAAATTTTATAACTGAGTGAATAATTTTTAATTGACGCTATTCAATTTTTGTGTAGGATCAAGTTTCATTTAATTTTGATTGTAAATTTATAATAAACTGCTGTTTAAAAATGTATTGATTTAGTAATTTCCTTTTTTTTATTTCTCAACAGGACGAAACATTTACAGTAATTGAATAGAGAATATCAAAAATCACGAATTATCATTAATTATTGCTTTCATTAATTACCCAATAAACATCCAAATATTTGATTACTGTTTACACTGTTTTCTTAATATCAACCTACCCGAATATTTATTAGCTACAATTGAGACGCTAAATTAGATAATCAAGTTTAACGCAAATAAAATAAAATATATAGAATGTTGCTGAAGAATACGAATTTATTCTAGGGCTTCGTCCTGAAAGTAGACTTTATTACAGAAAAATAATGGAAAAAATATCTTAGTAATTCTAATTCCAATAGTATTCAACATGCATCTGTTTTTAACAAATACATATAATTTAATTAATTGTTGAAATTCTATTAATATTTTAAAATTGTGTTCAAGATAATCCTTCACTCGTTAATTTGATACATATAAACTAAAGTGAAATTGACTGACTTATAATACTTAACGTAAAATTTGGCATTTGTTAGTAAATCCGAAATCTATAAAGTTTACTATCAAACATGTAAATATTACATAATCATATTATCTCTTTGGTTATTTATTTATGTACATATAGTAAAACGTTCCTGGAATGCACCTAATTATTTATTTAAATGTTAAGTGTTTGTAACTAAATTTTTCAATCATTACGTAATTTCGTCTTAATTAAAATATTTGTTAAAACACATGTAGAAATCGTAACTTTTTATTTTTATTGGAAATCTAGAAGTCCTCAAAAGTCACTTTCATGAAAAAAACTCTTGTTATTTGACGAAATCCAGCGCATTTATTTAGACAACAATGTTTAAGAGCCATTTTATTATACTCGTACTTAAATTTGTCCAATGGATAGATTTAAAAAATATTAATTGAGTGTCACCGAGTTAGATGACGTCACTAGATATCAGCGCAGGCCTTCTCTACCGACGGTCACGGTAATATTCAGACTTTACCTTGATCTGTAAAGGGGTAATTAAATAGAACGTAAAACGAGTAAAACTACATTTCTTTAAATGCCACACTTTGTATATTATCAAATTTTTCAACTCATCGTAACATTATATTTCTTAAAGTACACCGTATACCTTACAAATATTTCTTACCATTTTTAAAATATCAATAGTTTTTAGTCAAACGCAAAAGAAACGTTCAAACACCAGTTCACCATAGATACAATTTTCATTGTAATTTTTTCATAACAAGTTTCAAAATTAATTTTCAAAATCGCAAAGAAACCTGCAAAGCTTAATATGTGTAAAACCAAAATTTTTAAATATTCCTGGATATTATCAAATTTTTCATCACAATATTAAATTATTTTTCGAAAAGTTGAGAATTTGTTATACCCAACTTTACTATTTTCAAAATATTAATGGTTTTTAGTTTGTTTCAATCGTTTTTGACGAAAACTAGCAACTGAATTTTGAGCACATAAATGTACAGGTAATTTGTAAGTAATTTTTTCGTTGATTAGATAAGGTTGCTATATAATTACCCAGATTATAACCTATTCGTAACATTGGTATTTAGTTACGATAAAAATCTGTAATATAAAAAATTCCCAATTTTTGAATATGGAATTAATAAATAAAATATTGAAACCATTTTATTTCTAATAAATTTAGCATATCACAGGTTTCTCTCTCGTATTTCTATTTCAATTCTGAAGTTCGTAATTTACCTCAAATTTAAGGAGAACGGGTTATTCATAATTGTATAGCACTTTCCGTATTCCGTTCATATGTAGTTATTGTAAATAGCTGTCGCTTTAGGGCTTGTCACTGGAATTAAGAACGTAAGATTGGGTATGGCGTACAGGCCACTAGTTTGCACCGTTTATAATGTTCTGTTTTACGATCAATTTTACTATTTTTAAAAGCATCGCAAAACAAGTTGTATTTACAACAACGCTAGAGTTTACCATTGCAGATAATAATCATGAAGAAAATGTTTATAATGATTTAGTCGTGTTATGCAAACTATATAATATCTTCTTATAACCTGTTGCGGAAAACGAGGAAGTAAACCTAGAAATAGTTATTGTAATATTTTAAGCAACTGTATAAAGGTTGTCCAGTTAAAATAACTAGAGTTGAAACAAATAAAATCAATACGCCACTTGTTACAAAGGTATACTGTTACTATGGGTCGATATTTATGGAAAAGGTTTCATAACAATCGATAATCCGCTCAAAGCTGAAATGTTTCTGTAATTTTACCTGGAAATTTTAAATAATACACATAATGGACCAATTTGCCTACATACATCTAACTATATGAACAAGGAAACATTTAAAATATCTCAGATATAAGAATACGAAATGACATAAAAAACATTTGTTTGTACGTTTCCTTCTTTTATAAAATGAAATAATACACATAAAAATTGCACACTAATAGAATTTATGCCTCAACGTTGAACAATACTCTCTCGATTTCCCAAATGTAGTATAAATTGTATTCATTTAGTGAAATCGATTCCAGTATATTAAACAAATATGCTTTACATTAGTTTTCTTGGATAGATATGAAAATGCGATTGCAACAACTTTACTATAAGCATCACTTTTTCTGATGCCAAGTTCTCGCTATTATCGTTACTATATAAAAACTTCGTCAGAATAGTACTTGTGCTTAGATTCACTTCTATAGTATCCTGATGTCATACGAACTGAATATTTGTTAGTAAAGTTATGATAATTAAAGTGTGAATAGACCACGTTCTTGCAATAAAACAAAGTTAAACAAGTCGTTGATGATGATGCACAAAGGTAATAAAATTTTTCTATAGCTTCCGAGAAAAAATTAAGTAAGTACTTTTATAATCTTAATGTAGTTTTGATTAACTACTGTAAAAGTTTGCAAAAGACTTTATTCTTGGAAAATATGTTTAAAATATGAAATATATTACGTTTTTTACAACTAAACTTTTCTATGACAATATAAAAAGAAATGTGAAATATGTAAAGCAATACACAAAGGATTATTTTGGTGCATTTCACATCAACTACAGCTTATGTAGGTTTCAAATGCGAAATGTTCCTTTTATTTAACTTGTCATTTCTATCTTTTATATTAATGAAATTTAATTTGAATATACTAATTAGATTTAATGAAACCGATTTTATTAGCATTGCAAAGACCCAGCAATTATCTTCTTCCACTTGAAGTGCTAATAGAGTAAGCTTTATTTTTGAGAATCCTATATGCTAATACTCTGTTGTATGAATGAACTTAATATAGAAACCAACTAGTTTTGTTGTCCTTTAACTAGCTTTTTATCGTTCCAATTATGGAATTGCTTAGTCTATAAGTTATTTCTAAATTGGTTGTTAAATTTTAATGGTTTTAGTTATCTGGTTTATCTTCTTTAAGTTTAAATCAATCAATAATTATTTCAATAGCTTTTTATTCGACAGCGTTTGCAAAATTTGAATAGGAAACGCAATATTATGGGAATATTATACTATTAAAATATCCGATAAATAATAACATTAAATTTTCCCTTGAAATAGATTTAAGTTCCGTTATCCTTAAAAATGATTAATGATGCTAACACCTCTCAGCCATGTGAGATTTTAAAAACAGACGTGGCCTTCGAATATAAATTTACTAAAATCAATTTATTGAATTTTAACTATAATTTATTTAACTATTAATAATTGATACAAAAATTAAATTACCCCAAACTTATATGAAATATATAATGCGAAAAGCATAGATAAATATTACTAATTAATAAATTAGTATTGTCTTGTTTACTTTAGATTCTAGATGTTATCGAAGCTAACAAATTTTAGATAACTTTTTAGCGTTTAAACTTTAGTTTAAGAGTAATACACATAAATTTGCCTTTTTAAAAGAACGCAATTTTTCCTTGTCTCGCTGGATTTTCAAAAAGAATGTGTTTAGAAATTGGATTTAAATTAACTGTAGCTTCTATTGCAACTGTTTCTTTCAAAATTTAGACTTTCAAGGATTTTTGTTCGTTATATTAAACGAAGAGTTAACAAAAAATGTTGTATTCAGCATTTTGCCATCATTGGTCATCTTAAGACGCTTTTCGAAAATTCGTTACAACTTATGACAAGATGACAACTAATACATCACTTTACCATATGTGATACTTAAATTGTCTTTGTTTTCATATAATACTATTTATCTTATTAATTTATTAATTGTTAAAGGTAGTTGCCATTTGCTCGTACATACACTTGGCAACGTTTTAGGTTGACCGCGATGATCACTTTAGGTATCCTTAGTTGCATATGCAGCTGCAAGAATACTGTCTAGAAATTCTTATTCTACCTCAATCTATGTTTCGTATACAAGATACTCCATCGCGTTGTACAGAAAAGCTTCCAGCCAATTTCCATTCTGGAGATCTTACTTACTATTCAGCAACATCTTCTCGTTGTATTATAAATTTTCTGTTAAGGACAGATCCAAGTACTCTTGAAGAATATGAAGGTGCCTCGTCATATTGCCTGAATCGGAGATGAAAATTCTGCAGAAGACCTACTAGCACAGTGTCCAAAAAATGTGCATAACTTCACCGGTGAGTCGGTTTAGTAGAGTAAATGGGACGATAACTTGTCTGCCAATTAACCCCGTCCAAATATTTATTCAAGATCTTTCTTGTTCAAGACCTACTAGCACAGTGTCCAAAAAATGTGCATAACTTCACCAGTGAGTCGGTTTAGTAGAGTAAATGGGACGATAACTTGTCTGCCAATTAACCCCGTCCAAATATTTATTGAAGATCTTTCTTGTTGAATTTCAATAGCGCCTTCTTAAAGATTTTCGTAATCGCAAATGTAGCTATTTCGTAAATTAAAAATCCTACCCCGGACAAAGGAGCCTAATTCGAATGCAGTAGTCGTTTCATGAAATTCCTTCCTAAATTATTTTAATTTACTAGCTACCTGCAAACATCTGCTCTGAGTTGGATGCCCGTCTCTATAAGACGTTGGCTCTTGTGTAGTCTGTAAGGGTACAGAACCCTGTCTACTATCATGTGATCTACGTCTAAAAGTCCTAGCTACATCATGGGTACTTGCTGCAAGGTCAGCAACAAAACGAAAAAAATGCCCTAATCAAAGTCAGAATGCTTCACTAACTTCAATGCTTTCCCATTATGAATCACCGTTATAAATCTATTATCAACTAATCGCTGGGGAATAATTTGAAAATATCAACGTTTGGAAGCTCTTCTATTAGGGAGAAGTCCTCGATAAAGCACTTCTGCGAACCGGTCGTTTTGCCTAGCCTCGTCAATAGCATATCAGCCGTTTCAAAATTGCATGCTCTAATTATTATTGATGAAACGAAGCTGCACCTAGCACATTAGCGCATATACTGTTCAAGTGAAACATACTTGAAATTCTCACAGATCAATTTTAAGACAACGATATTAATAAAAACTAAACATTACCCCCGTTAGAGAAATACAAATAAAAAATATACTGATTTTACAACTGTAACAATGTTTACCAATGATGGGAAACAACAGCATATAAAAACAATTGAAATTACGCAAACGGTAAAGTAATGTGTTAACTATCTCCATGTTATAAGCTTTAACGAAGTTCCGAAAAACTGTCTTTGGAAGACAAATTATGGTGAAACAGTTTAAACCAAATTTGTTGGTAATTCTACGGTTAATATAACAAAGACAAAATTTAGCAGCCTACAGAACCGATTTTAAAATACTAACTAATGAAATATTTAAACTACCACTATTTCGTTGATTTGCATTTCGGAAAAAAGTGTTACAATTGAAGTTGTAGATAATTGTTAAAACTTATACATACAGTAATCTCGTAAATAGTGTAATAAAATTCAATAAACATCCATATAGCATCAATTTCCATTTTTGATTGGGCATTTTTCGCATTGAAACCGATATATACATGGTGCTTCATAAACCGGATATAACATCGTCATTTTCATTTCGAAATAGAAAACCCACCATTTATTAGATTTCTTAATTTTACGCAACATTCTACGTACACTAGTCTAATTTGCCATATGCTTAAATTAAATGGTTTTTCAGAAAATTAGTAACTTTTAATAAAACTTAAATATTGTTTAATTAATAAAGCTTGTTAAAATTATTTAATGAAATACTGAAAATGCCCTCTGTGTACTTATTAATATTACCCAAGGCAATACTAGAATTTTCAGAGTAACACACGGACTATGTTCGATTTGATCAATTGAATTTCATTAGTAATTTTATCCTTAATGATACCGAGTCTACTATAATACATTATACTCAAAATAACCCTACACGAGGCAATCTAATGAGGCTAGATCAAAACATAGAGCCAGTCATTCTACTGAACCCCATCGATCTATATAATGATCAGATACAACTTTGTTCTGGTAATTACACGCGGTATTTATATAATGAGATATTAATTCAACAAATGCTTAGTCGCTATATCGGTATATATGTAACAAACGCCGGTCTCACATGATTTTGATGTACCCTTAAGCAATTTTCACCATACAACGCTTCATCAACAGAAAGCGGGTTCAAAGGTATTTCGTTTGTAATTATGACTTAAGCCTTAAGCCCTTTACTCTTTCAGGAAGATATGTATAGTTTTGCATCGTCCAACGATGATTCTCTTCAGCTGAGTAGCCACAATTTTACTTATTTGTTTAAAAAGAGATCAGTGTTATTACTAGATCTATTCATCGTTATTTCGCAAAATTGGTCGGTCAATGTCGTCCTCATTTGGCTGCTAAACTAATTGTACTTTGTGGTTACGTCATTTATTTTCCATTAAATATTTTTCCGTAATACTGTGACAAATTATATTTCATGGCATAATTTATGAGGAACTTTATGTTGTTCATTTTATTCTGAGAAAAAGAGTTATCTGATCGATTTCTGTAACAACCGGCCTACCTTTTACGTAATTACCCCAAACACAATCAAACTCTCTAAATTTCATTTTTGATAATGGTAGATTTTATATTGGGTGCATATGATTAAAATTCCTAAACTTAAATTTGTGTCTGATTCCTATCCCTATATCTAACCATTATTGATTATTTAATTTATTTTGTTTCGTGTAAACGTATCATGTCGTCACAAAACAAGAATTTTAACTCCGTATTCAGATTTTGGTATCGTAATTTTGTCATTGATTGACAACCAAAACATGTTACTGTAAGAAAATACCCCGCTCTCTCCTGGTTATTCCCATGTAAAACGGTTAGGTTGTCAAATTTTAATAAAATTATTACCAATAATTTTCAATCCGCTAGTACTACTACTAACTAAACTATTTTACTACATGGTTCTGTAACACGATCTAGGAATCACAAAGACACACATATCACTAAGATAATGCAACTGTTCTTAAATAAAGGCTGGGCGAATATTTATAAAGATTATAAAGAAAACGGTTTGCATTAATGTTGTATGAGCACAAAAATCACCTTTTCCTTTTTTAATTTTTTCTAGTACCTCGCGTTTCAGAGACAATCTCAAAAAACGAGAAAAATATCTATTTCTGGTGATATTTTATTTTTCGATTAAATGAATTAGATTAAATATTTAAATTCGACAGAAGCAGCATCGTAAGTGCGTCAAAAGGGTTTGGGAAAGTAATTATACGATAGTTATTCAGGGACACACTGCATATGGATTTTATGCATTGTTTCAATCGTATACTTAAGAATATCTAGATAATAGGCTATTAACAGGAACAATAATACCAAACATTTTAAAATTCTAATTATCTAAATTTAAATAATTCTTTAAATCCGTTTTAAAGATAGTGTATAGGTTAAGTGGTACTACAAGGTAAAGAAATGAAAAAGAAATTGCAAACGGTATGTAAAAATGTTAAAATAATCACTTTAATCTAATTTATAGATCCGGTGACCATAGGCTCTGGTTGCACCAGCAAACTGCGTGGATACATATTAGTCCCAGCTCACTTTTGTACAGTTTTCAGTAGTTAGTCTTACCTTAACGCTATTACGACTAACAGCTGCTTCGCTCGTGCGTCTAGTTAATTTCACTAGAGCTAAGTGGTTTATTTCTGTTTGATAAGACTACCCATTATCGTGCTTCGCTAAATGGCCGAATTTTTGAAAATTAGACATTAATCTATTAAAGGAATGTTTGAATTAAGTCAATCAGTAACTCACGACGATCTTTTACAAGGAGCAGGGCTGTTTCGTATACTACCAGTTTTAAAGTACGATATGTTCTCAACCTTGAGCCGGCCGGCGTCGCAATCAAACATCTTCAGGACCCAGTTGTTCTCTTTTTAAAGTAAGTAACTCTCCCGTATCCCAATTTACGGCTTGCTTGATCATAAAGGCTTTTCGGCTGAATCCAGTTTTGCATAATGAAAGTCCTTCTGAAGTAAAGTGTATCGATCGTCAAGTTAAACAGAATTTTTTGAGTTATTTTTGTAAACAACATTAACAAGTACAATTTAAGCTAATTTAAATATGTATATATATATATATATATATATATATATATATATTCAAAATTAAAAACAATTAAATATTTAATTGTTTTTAATTTTAAGTTTTGATATTTTATATTTGTGAAGTTAGTTCTTTCTCTGACGATGATTTTCTGATAAAATCGAAACATGTCGGAATTGAATTAATTAAGAATTAAAATACAATTGGTTTGGCTTAAATGATTAATAATATAATTTTGAATTTGGACATTTTATATTTGTAAAGTTAGTTCTTTTTCTAACGATGATTTTCTGTTAGAATCGAAACATGTAGGAATTGAATTAATTATGAATTAAAATACAATTGGTTTGGCTTAAATGATTAATAATATAATAACTTATTATACAACCAATTCTTAAGATGGATGAATTTTATATTCTAAGTACGTTAGTTGTAAGTAACCATTTTCTTGCAGCAAAATAATATAAATAGTTAAGGTAAGCTAATACTATAAGTCTGCGAAATGCGGCGATCCCGATATACATCCAGTGGCGTACGATTCTATCTTATTGTGTGTACGTACTTCACTGATTT
>JAHWXV010198637.1:0-29427 GCA_024586415.1 Phrixothrix hirtus | reverse complement strand
TGCGTGCGTGCGTGCGTGCGTGCGTGCGTGTGTGCGTGCGTGCGTGCGTGCGTGCGTGCGTGCGTGCGTGCGTGCGTGCGTGCGTGCGTGTGTGTGTGTGGGTACGAACGGGATATTTCACAAACGAAAAGTTGTAGACAATTTTATATTTAAATTTATGGTCATCGGACACGCAATTGTAACAACTGATTAAAATTGGATAACCGAAAGTGCCACTTTATTCGCTTCATTTCTTAGTTTTCTACGATTTGAAATCGACTATAAAGATTTTTTTAAAACCTACTACATTTAATGCCATTTCATATAAACTGAGCGGTTTTTCAAAACTTTTTCCATAAATCGGGTAACCGGAAGTACTTTTACCGTTAACTCTGAATAAAGTAACTATGAAACTGAAAATCCTAGCTAAATGAAAGTTTATATTTCAAGTCACGGCTACCAGTGCATGTAAAATCAAGAATTTATTAAAAGCGAATCACAGGGACTACCACTTTATTTCTGTCATTTTTAGATTTTTTCGGAACCTTGTTTTGCGCGATTTTCTTGAAATCGACTATGGCAATTTTTTTAAAGTTAGTATATTTCATAGCTACTTATTTTCATTTTATATGCATCAAGGGGTTTCTCTAATAATACTTACTGCATTAATTGTGAATAGCATATCTCAAAAAATGAACATTGTAGGAGAATGAAATTTTATATCCAAGTTTGATATCTAACTGACATACAATGATAAGAATTTAGTTAAAATCGAATAACCCGTAGTGCCACTTTATTTTTGCGATTTTTATGTTTTTTACGATTTTATCGAAAACGGCTATAACTATTTTTTAAAAACTTACTATAATTCTTGTTTTTGATGCCTTTTTACGTGAATAATTCGGAGTTAAGAAACATTTCGCGCATTCAGTAACGTGGATGAGTAACTGTTGCAACTGTCGTTCTCAAAATACGTATAAATTAATATTTTAATTATTTATATCCGTTATTTATGTTTATTCACTTTTTGTTTAAATTGAGAAATTATTTATTCTTAAATTTCAATTATAAAGCTTTTGTGTATATGTATGGGAAAGTAATTAGTATCAGTAACTTTAAATTAAATTTAAATGCTATGTGCGTATGCCACTTAGCGCTTTTTTGGTTTCCGCCCTTAACAGAAATCGAAGGATCGCGATCTAGGATTGTCTCTACCTAAGCTATAAATAGGTGCGGTTGTATTTGCTTAAAATGTTTTAAACTTCAGATAAAATTATTTTAAAATTGAGCTAAACAATTGGCGGTATTAAAATGCTTTTTTTACATAGTTGAAGTGAATGTTAAGCTGATTATTATGATGGATTGCGTTAGTATTCCCTACTATGTAGCTTTTTAAGTTGAGAACATTATTTGCGACTGAAATAGAATTCTATAATTTACGTCCAAATTATTTCTTCCATTTATTTAATCCTAGCATGGATAAATCCAGTATTCGGCATGCATATAATATTTTAAGTAAGGTAATAGTTTTTTAAACGATTTATTACCACAATTTTCTGTTAACGACAGTTACCGACCATGCGCTATGGAAATTCATTTATTTAATAAATTTTCTTTAAAGTTTAATTTAATTTATTAGTTTAGACTGTTAAATGCGCTTATAAACTATATTTCTAATTGTTTAATTTTCGAAATATTTGCAATTACAGTTTTGGGTCTGAATCTGAATATTAATCTGGATGACTGCAGTCGTTCACTAATCTATTTGACTATTGTAATCGCTGTTCGGTTTGTGGTATACGCTACATTACTAGCGCATACCAATTACTAATAGATGGCGTACGTTATTCAAATTAGGTGTCAACAAACTTTAACGACAAATTTAACTATTAATAAAGAATTTTAAACATTATTTTGTGTTTGAACTGCCTTTAAAATTTTCATACCTACATATTTATTAATACTATCACACGCAAGTTAATTTAAGATCTTATGCAAAATTCGGTATTAAATGTGGTGGTATACTATAGAAGGTACGAATCAGTGGAAAATATAGATTTTAATACTTGCATTTATCATAAGAAAACACTGAAAACAATTATTAAAAATTTTTTTAAGGACGGCATAAAATACTCATATTTTAATTACAAATTCTGGTAAGAACAATTTGATGTTTACAATCATTATTTCCATAGTCATAACATAAATTATTAAAAAAAACACCTGTTGATACCCAATGCTACGGACTAGCATTTATAATATTTAAATTTATATATTTTATTCAGAAATTTAATTTGTTATTAGTTTTGTATAAAAATAAGTTATTCTAGTATTGTAACGTGCTTTTCTTTGAGTAATTGTGTTATACTTTTTTTGAAATTCTTTAATTTAAAGAATTTGCTAATTTTATGCTACCAACTGTCAGTAACTTTTCATAACTTTCGTGATTGTACTACAATATTTACTATTTTAAACTTCCCATGCAATTATAAGGACTGAAAGGCAGTTTTTAAAAAAAATTTGCTTGCCTTTTGGTTAATTAAAGATGTTTACCTTACAAGAATTTTAGAAAACGTAGTATCTATGAATATTTTATTTTTCAGAACGTTTCTTTCATTTGTTTTACTTGTTACTATATAAGTTGAGGGAAATTTATCTCCTTTCACATAATTTCGATTTTTAAATGTTTCGTTTAGTTTCCCTGGTTTAGAGACTGTATATATTTAATTACTGTTTATTTAGTAACCTCTTTTTTCCAACAAAACTGTGTGCTTTTACTTAGCTTAAATGCATTTCTTTCATTCATTATTTTAAGTATCTGTTTAATATTATTTAGTGTAATCTTGTTATAAATTGCTGTAACCATTTATAGAAATATATTTTTACAAAATTTTGTATTTTGCAATGATAATGAAAGCTTTGTTACCTTTCTCCGTTAATCGAATTCTTTATTTCAATCTCATTTTATAGGTTTAGCTTATATTTAGAGATATATCAGATAAGTTCAATAAGTTTTCCACGAGCTTACGATTTTGTTATTTTTAATTGTGTAAAGCGTTAAAGATCTTGCTAATTTACTCTAGTGGTTTTGCCCGTCAAAGTGCAGTCATATCTGGTTTCAATCTAATTCTACTTTTTCTTACCTATATAAAATATAGTACAGAGAAAGTATTGTTTTCGTCTGTGTCTGTGTCTACGTCTGCGCCTGCGCCTTCTTCCGCTTCTAAGCTTGCGACTGCGCCTGCGCCAACGCCTGCGAAAGCGCCTGCGTCTGCATCTGCGCCTGCGTCTGCACCTGCGCCTGAGTTTGTGCCTGCGTCGCGTCCGCGGCCGCATATGCATGTACGTACGCGTGCGCTTGCGTGTGCGTATGCGTGCGTGTGCGCATGTCTGCCGGTACACGTGCGTGCTAGCGTGCGTGCGTGGGTGCGTCTGGGTCTGCGTCCAGGTCCGCGTCTGCGTCTGCGTCGGCGTCTGCGCCTGCACATGCATCCGCGTCTGTGTCTGTGCGTGCGCTGGCAACCGCGGCTACGTCCTTGTCTGCATCTGCGTCGGTGTCTGCGCCTGCGTATGCGTATGCGCCTGTGTGTGCGTATACGTGTGCGGGTGCGTGTTGCGCGTGTTTGGATGTGTGCAAGCGCGCGCGCGCGCGTGTGTGTGTGTGTGTGTGTGTGTGCGTGCGTGCGTGCGTGCATGCGTGCATGTGGGCGTGCGTGCGCGAGTGCGGGCGTGCGCGAGTGCGTGCGCGTGCGCGTGCACGTGCGGGTGTGTGTAAGTGTGCGTGTGAGTGTGCGTGTGAGTGTGCGTGTGAGTGTGCGTGTGAGTGTGCGTGTGCGTGTGCGTGTGAGTGTGGGTGTGCGTGTGCGCGTGCACCTGCGCGTGCGTGCGTGCTTGCGCGTGCGCGTGCGGGTGCGTGCGTGTGGTGTGTTCGTGTGTGCATCCGTTTGTGCGTGCGTGCGAGCGTGCTTGCGTGGGTGCATGCGTGCATGCGAGCTTGCGTGCGTGCGCGTGTATGTGTGCGGGCGCTTGCGCGTGAGCGTGAGCGTGAGCGTGGGCGCGCGCGGGCGCGTGCGCATGCGCCTGCACGTGCACGTGCACGTGCGGGTGCGTGTGCGTGGGTGTGCGTGTGCGCGTGCACGTGCGTACCTGCGCGAGCGTGTGGTGTGTGTGCATGCGGTTGTGCGTGCGTGCGTGCGTGTGTGCGTGCGTGCATTTGCGAGCGGTTCGTGCGTGCGTGCGTGCATGTGTGCGTGCGTGCGTGCATGTGCGCGCGCGCATGTGTGTGAGCAAAATATCTCGAAAACGAAATGTCGTAAAAAAATGACATTTTATATTTGAGTTTTTATCTATCCTCGCACGCGAGTGCAACAATTGCACTAAAACCCAATAACCGGAGGTGCTACTTTACTCTTGTCATTTTGTAATTTTTCGCAATTTTCTCGAAATGGGTTCTAACGATTTTTTTATGAGTTATATTTCTTAGATATTTAATGCCCTTTCGTGTAATTAAGACAATTTCTCAGAAAAATGTCCGTAAAATGAGTAACCGGAAGTAGTCTGGCCATTAACTGTGAATAGAATAGCTATGAAACTGAAAGTCTTAAATAAATGGAAATTTGTATATAAGATCCTAACTTTGTACGCTAAATCAAGAACTTTGTTAAAATCGAATAACCGGAAGTACAACTTTTTCTGTTATTTTTAGATATTTTGCGAGTTTTCCGTTTTCGCGATTTTCTCAAAATCGGCTCTAACGATTTTTTTAAAACTTATTGCGTTTATTATCTATTTAATGCCCTTTCACATAGTTTAAGCTGTTTCTCAGAAAATTTTCCGTAAATTGAGTAACCGGAAGTGCCTTCACCGTTAACTCGAAATAAAATAACTATGAAATTAAAAGTTCTACCTGAATGAAAATTACTATTTGTGGCCATAATTACATTTGTATGCCAAATAAAAAATTTAGTTAACATCGAATAACCGGAAGTTCCATTTTATTTCTGTCATTTTTAAATATTTTCCGAATTTTCGTTTTTCGCGATTTTCTTGAAATCGGCTGTAACGATTTTTTTGAAACTTAACTGCGAACAACATCTCAAAAACTAAATGATATATGAATGAAATCGTAAATTTAAGTTTTTTATCTTTTGCACACGAGACATCAAGAATTTAGGTAAAATCGAATGACCGGAAGTTCCACTTTATTTTTGCGATTTTCAAGTTTTTTTTGCGATTTTCTCAAAAACAGCTATGACTTTTATTTTTAGATGTGCTATGATTATTATGTATTTAATGCCCCTTTAAGTGAACAACAGTTTCTCTGGAAAAATTTGTTGAAGCAAGTTATCAAAGAAAATTTCCGGAGTTAAGCAGCCTTTCGCCTGTCCAGTAACTTGGATGGGTGACGGTTACAATTATCGTTTCTAAAATAAACGTAGACAATAATCTAATCATTTGTGGACACTATTGGCATATCTATATGCGTAAGAGAAAGCCGTGTGTTGTCTCACACCAGATTTTTCCTATACGTTTTACACACTTTTGCAATGTTTTGGTCTATGCATAAACTTGAAAATAGCTCAGATCTTTCCTCGTCGCCATTCTGTTTAAATCTTCTTTAAATGCAATCATATCATTTGTATATAATTTTTAGGGATACTCTCGTATCTCCATAAACTCTATGCAATACTTTATCCACTTCTTTTGAATAATTTCTCAATTTATGAAACTTATAGAACCTATGAAATTAAAAATGTTTCTCATTAAATGTGTAGTTTTAATTTTAACGTGTTGACTATCTTATTTTAACCTGATGCAGGCTAGAAAAAGCTATTATCCGAAATATTGGTATGTAATATAAATTAGTTAATAAGATCAAGTTTTTGGGTCTAAATTTTAAACCACCATATCCAGACTACATTTACAATTATCTACATTTCATAGAACAAAGAACTAAATTGGACGATGCGTTATGTTATAAAACTAAAGATATTATACAAAGAAGTTGTTAGAATGCAAAAGAAAAGTAAAACAAATACATAGAAGTGAAGTCAAAAACAATAGAAATACAGGAAATGCAGCTAGTAGATTTGAAATAATTAAACAAATAAAAAGAAAGCAACAATATATTTCACAATAATGGAAAGAAGAAACAAATCATTATGCATATTTTATTGTAAACATACTATAGGAGAAATGTAAAAATAGGAGACAATCCAAATTGTATGCTGAGACTCAAGACTAAAGTTAACGTTATTATCCTTTTGCCAAAAACGCATGAAGAAAGTTCCACGTCTATATTTCGTATCCTAAATCGTGCCAAACACCTAATGTTGAATTGTTCTTCAATTGAAGTCATAATCAGATTAAAGTTGCGAAAGCTAAGATGTTGTTCGATTAGATAAAAATTATACCGATATAAGTAGGTTATCCTACATTAAACAGTTATTTAAAAACTACCGTATACTAAATCAACATCATGTTTATAAATAATTTTTATTACAAGTTCAAGTTTCTGAGTTTCAACGTAAAACTATCTCTGCTAGTTGAATCCTTTAACTAGGACACTTATTTCGATTGGCAGTGCTATTCTTTAGAAATACAATGATATGATATGATTCCCTTTGTCACGCTGTTTGCAAAAATCATAGGATAGATATTATTAAATCGTATTTAAGCTAAACAGATAGGACGATATCATAACCCAAGAAAACTACAAGGCATAAAATTGGTTTCGATAACACCAAAGCATTCATGAATATAAATAATTCTGCTTCAAGAGTTACGCAACAGGTAACAACATTTTTTAAAACATAATACTGGTTTAAAGTAGATGAACCAATTTTAAGTCATTGGCTACCTGACAGGGCCTTAAAATTGTAAAAGGCATATAGCATATAAGGTAATCACTTAAGAGATATTTCTTAAATGGATGTGCGTATTCTGGATTCCAAATTTTCCAAACTGTATGATTTATAACTATACAGCACACCTTTTAAACGTTCTCACAGAAAGTAACCGAGAGGAGATAGATCTGGTGAATGTGGTGGTCATTTAATAGATCCTCTTCTACCAATTCATTTGTTTGAGAAGATATTACATATGTCGTGGAAATTGTCGCTGCTACTAATTTGTGTGCTTATACCTATTATAATTTTTTTGATATATGTATATAAAAATTCAGAAACTTTGGAAAAGAAGACGATAAGTGAATGAAAAAATCAAATAATCTAACTGCAGGCTAAGTGCGTTCAATCTTGTGCCTGCTCATATTTTTTGACTCGTACGCTAAATAACGACACTGAAGTGCGCGCCTTCTATATCAGACTAAGAAAAAGAAGATGTAGCGAGGAAATTTCTCGTGTTGGGTTACCCTTCGCTTGTCAGCCAGAGTATAAAGCTATAGTCATAGTCAAACTTAGAATATAGTATTGGTTTTTATGGTGTACAGGATTGTCAAACGTTACTTTTTATACTTCTCTTTTTAGATGCCAAAATGAATCGCAGATATTGTAAAACTGTAGAAGCTTAAGATGATTAAAAGATAAACACACTAATAAGAATTAAAAATGAATGTTACTTAAAAATTTTATAAACATTTTATTAATTTCGTTAAACGAAGAGTAAAACAAAACTCTTAAGATGGTGATCATAAGGAGTAAATTTTACAGAGATGGTAAGAAACTGTACTTTGAACACCAGAGGGCAGCCCGTGACTACTTTCGTCACTTTTGGCCACACTTACACAGGGTGAGTCTAATATAATGAGTATCCTTTTAAAGGTAGATAGAGGAAGATTCGTAGATACTTTCTCAATAAAAAATTGTAGCTCAAAAGATTAAAGTTTTCCGTAAAATTCAATTTGAATTTATAGTATAAATTGAGTTCGGTCCTGTTCGCTTGTGGTAGCAATTCATTAAATAGGTTTCTTATGTTTTATCTCTTAGCATCATGGTCGATATGATGTCATCTAAATTTGATCGTATGCAGGCATTTCTCTTAATCCCGTATTTTAAATTGTTTTGATGTAAAAAGCAGTATCGATTCGTTAAAAAAAAGAACAACCCTTGTTCCTTAAAAGCGTGATAATCATGTAATGAACATTTCTTTATTAATCTGATATAAAAGACATTAAGTTTCCTTTGCATCAACATTAATGTGTCAAACAATCAGTTTTTCAAACGCAACCACTATATTTTTATCATATCATTTGATGAAGAATTTAATATGTCTTTAATGCATATCAGATATTCCTAGACTTATTTTTTAGCATTTTTTGAGTTATGGACACGTTTCCGCCGCACTTGTGGTTTTTGTTATATTTGTAGTAATCTTTGATTACCGTATTGATAATGTAAAATCGTTGATATTGACTTAGCTTACCAATTGTAAAATTTTTTCTAGGTCCTTCCAAATATGATGTTGCTTTAAGATTTTTTAAAATATTTTTTACATTGTTGTTGTGCTGCTTCGTGTCTTATTCTTATATTGACATTACTAGTTTTTCCTGTTAGTAGTTTCAATTCATGAATTACTCTTGGTAAGAGTATTTATTAACTTTTCATGTTGAATTTGGTAGTCTTCTGAATTGGATTTAATTGTTAATATACAATTTGGAGCATTGAAGATTAAGATTAAGATTAAGAATTTTTAAATGTTTAGAGGCTAATGGTTGTACTTTGGAACATCCCTTATAATAACAAAATGAGAAAGTGCACTGTTATTTTTGATGGTGCTTATTATCTATTATGACAAAAATCCGAATGCGGCGGAAACGTGTCCATAACTCAAAAACTTGGTATGAATTGAAGGGTTATTAAATTCTTCATCATTTGATATAAAAATGTTGTGGTTTTATTTGAAAAATCTGTTATTTGGCAAATTTGTGTTGACCGCGAACGGGCCCCAAGCTCACCCCTACACCAAGAGGTACGTTTAATTTTTTTTGTAAATAAGTATCCCACTGATACGACTTATAACTGTAAAAATATCACGGCTGTAGTATTTACGATTCACGAAATATCAATTTTTCAGTGGAAGGTGATTTTCGCCCTCGGTAGGATAAAAAAAAATTCTTAAAAACTATAAATTTCAGCAGAATGAAAAATGATAAACTTACGTTAATTTGTATGTTCAATCACAATCTGCAAAAAAATTGATATATTACGTTTAAAAAAATTATGTTAGTAGCTACTTCCGGTATTTCAAGAAGAGCAGTTATTTTGAAAATATTTTCAATCGAAAGATGCGAAATATTGTTTCATATCTTCTTTAATTTTCCATACACTTCTAACCTGCCATAAACGTGGGACACCCTGACATATAATAGTTGCGGAATCTTCACAGACAAGCTTTTATAAGTTAGTTTTTAAATTTGCTATAAAACTAGTTTCTCTGAAAGCATTTTTGTACATAATACGATTTAACAAACATTTTTACGGCAGTAGTTTAATATATTATTAACAAAATGACAATGTTGATCCTATTGATCCTAATAAAAATAATCGAATTAAATAAATATCCTTGTCGAGTTAGCGTATATTAATGAAAAACGATATCTGCAATATTTGTATTTCACGTTTATTGTTCTTATTAATACAACGATATTTACTTTTTATTGTACTAATTAAACGATTTAATTAGTACCTATCCTTGTTACATCCACATGGGGAAATAGCTCATACTAATTGTTATACATTAATTACGAACATACAATAAATTTGAGATATCGAAATATATTTCCATTTTGAAATATAATCTGACATATAAAATTACATGGGCTGTGCATTGCTTTTAAATAATTAGGTTTGACTGTGAGGTTTTTCTATAACTTCGTTCGCTACTGTAAGATGTACTTAGATTAAATAAAAATTTAAATGATATATTTAATAGTCATGCATTACGCACGAGTGCAGGCTAATAGCAATGTAGGTATCGAAATATGCTTTTTATCTAATAGCATTACGAAAATACCAATTTTTATTTATATTTTATTTGTGAACTTAAAATTAAAGACTATTCTAGGATATATACTTTTTACCATAGTATATTTGATTTTTTATATTTTACTATATGTTGTTCATTTAATAGGCTAAACATGTTTCCAGAATCAACTTAAAAGGCCAACCGACAAGGGTCCCGCGGCACCATCTTGTACGTCCCGCGCCGTTATATTTAAATATTATTACTTATTGTAATTATCGCAATAATTTATATAAATTACATTTTATCATGCTTTAATTTTTTTCGGCCAGCAGAAAAATGTTTGCTGATGTGCCGCTCGCACATCTACTTACAGACAATAATGCCCGTTCACATAAAAACATTCCCCATTCCTGATTTGTACTAAAATTTTCACTTCTAATTTTTATTCTTATTTATTGAACACGTTACTTAATAAATAAAAAAATTCTAGCGGATTTCTTTTTATTAATAGATTTTAAAATGTACTATGTTAAAATACATTTGGATCATAATGAATATATGAGTTTTAAGAATAAGTTTTCTATTGTTACACATTACTTCCTTATACATTTTTCAATGCCACAGTTATTTTTTTATTAGTATTTCTATAAATATACACAAATACGAATATAATACTTTTACGTTGAACTTTAATCCATTTTCATAAGAGTATTTTATATTGTACGCTATTATAAACATGTGAGGGCTGCTTTTACCCGGAAAAGGTATATTTGGAAACATTTTATCTCCAAAAAGAGTTTATAAATACTTTAAAATTATAGCTTATAACTTTTTAAATAAAACTGAAGTTATATTGTTGTAAAATGTGGCATCGATTTATTTCAATTTTTAAAGGCTTAAGCATGGATGCGTATGAAAATAAACTTTGAAATAATAAATATTCTGCAGTTTGGGTTTTTATAATGTATAATATTTCAAACACATATAAATAGAATATTTAAAGGAAATGTTTCTTTCAAGAAGGGAAACGAGTTCTTTGTATTACAATTATTAATAAGTGTTAACAAATTAATACACTTACATTGTACAATATATGCACCCAGTTCAGCAGCAAGTTCAAAAGATACCGGCAGTCTCGCTTGAAGAATGTCTTGCTTTACCTGCAGAAAGAACTGGTACCTAAAACATAAGAGGTCAGCGATTAGATCTTCGTGACCTGAACTTCATTCCCTACCAACGCTTGCCGCTAATTTAGGGTTTCGGTCAGAAATATTAAAATGATTAATTTGTAAAGCATACAAGAAGTTATGTTAGAACACCTTAATTATATTTCACATTCCAAAATTTTTTTATCAACTTTCTGGCACTAAATAAAACGCTCTATTACAGTTTTAACGACGGTTTTCTAATTCAGTGTGTTGCAGTTTGACTAAATATTTGTTTGGCATATAATTACTTTAAAGAAAATATTTTAACAAAAAATGTGTACTTTCTCTATGTTTTTAGATTTTACAATTTACATAATTCACCATTTATATTCAAAAATTAACAAATATGCCATTTAAATAAATTAATTCGATAAATATTTAACGCCCCGATATAAAGATATTAAACGTTAAAATTCAATGGGAGCAAATTTTTTTCACAAATTGAATTACCTTATTACCATTTTTTCACTTTTGTGTAATTTGTGTTCGTATGGTGTACGTACCCATTGTCTAAAATGCCCATACACATATTTTGTGAGGGATAAACAAATTATTAAGCAAATTCATTAGCACATAATAAACTAAAATTTTTTATATACACATTTTGCATCATAAAAAAACACCATCGTTTCGCTTAAATGTCTTCTATTACACTTTTTCAATTTACAAATTTTACAATCTCACAATACTAATATCAAAAGACGTTCTTAAATGATCGAATATCTAAATTACTGGCGGGTGCGACTTTTTGATTTTTTGTAAGTTGTCAGTGGCCGTGCCCTACTTTGTAACACATTTTGATTACACTAGTGTAACTTGTAAAGCAAGTAAATTTATTAATAAATATGTAAAGCATTTGTAACTATATTTTTATTAAAACTCACAAAGGTAATGTAAATAAATTCTACAAAAATGAACCAACACCATTTTCCCGTCTAATTTTGGGCAATAATTGTAAATGCTTATTGCACAATTTTTTTGACAATTCTCATGCATTTCCTTAGTCTGTCTATTCTTGCCCCTAGGATAGAAATGACCTCCCATCCACTTCAATTTCATGAGAGACACATTCTGATTGAAGCCCGTCTATTTTCTCAATACCGTGGAGTTCGATTAACATATGATGAATCATATATCTATTATTGATTATATACAGTTTTATCAAACTTGGTGCTGACTGTTTAAAAAAAGGATGTTGATGTATGCGTTCACCAGTATTTGCTGAACAAATTATATGGAAATGTATTGCACCAATGCTCTAAAGAGCGAAGAAGAGTATAAGCAATCATCTGTCACTGATTTTAGTAACACAATATTCATATTTCAATTTATGCGCATTTACTGCCCCTTTGGTCATGCTGTAAAAGGTCACTGTTTCGTATTCAGTTAGATCACTCGTTGTTTCGTCAATTTTATCTCTTAAATGTAGAGTAGACAGAAGAAAGTCATTTTATTCTAGGAACATATAGTCAAACGTATTGTTACATTTTCGCAATCCTCTGAGTTGTATAAAAATGGTAGTATTCCGACTACATAGTTTTGTTGCCAACAGTTCTTGAGCAAATCTTTTTTTCCACCAATGCGGAATTGCCGACCTTACAGTGTGTGTTAGGTTGTTACCATGCATATATTTCCATGTTATTGGTGCAAAATATACGCGAACCAATGAGATCAGGTTTGTTTGGAATGTATATGCAGAACTTGTATCGTCCTGGAAACCTTTCTAGCATTTGATCTACTGTTGCATTTTCTCCTATTTCAGAATTCATTATAAATACGTCAACAAATTCCTGAAATACTTTGTGTATAGAAGTTAAATTGTCAATAGGCCTATGTTTATTACGATTATTGATATGATCGAATAGTATAGCACAAAGCAATGTGTAAAATCTTTTGAAAGACAGTTGTCTGGTGCCGTACCATCATGTATCTATAGCTTTTGAGTATTGACACGATTCCTTTTTTTTACGTCATATAGAGAAGACCTAAAGGTGCATGTACCTCGTTCGACGTATTATTTTTAAAATCCCTTTCGCATGTATATTTGCAGAATATGTAATATATTCAACTGTATCATCTTTAAAATAGTTTTCATAGATCAAGGATTCCCTTTGTATTTCTAGTTACTTGTTATATATCAAGTACATATATAATAACAATGTTCTGTTTTGTGGTACACACATTAAACCTTGAAGAACAGTCTCCTTATCCTTTACTATACTATAAAGGTTCATTCCCAGGTCGATAATCGTCCTGATATTCACTTAAATAATGTTTTCATCTGTTTCATGTGTACTACGTTCAGATTTAGGAACACCTTATTTGGTCATATGTTTCTTCATAGAGTCGATGAACCACGAGGGGCCTCTGTAAACGTTTTTATGTTATAACTTCTAATTCTATAAATATAAAATAACAAGTGATCATAGAAATATAAGTTCTCGATAGGCCAATAAAAAGGTCTTAACTTAAGATTACTGGATCTTTGATAAAATATCCATCAAGGTGATGACTCACATTAGAACATTAGATTTATCATTGACCTAGAATAAATCATTATAGCAATGCCCTACAAAAAATTTTACAGTCTCGTGAAAACTAGTTTTTATGATCATTTGTTATATAAATATAATAAATTGTAAACAAACACGATTACCTGGGATATCTGGATTTAAATGTTGTAATTTTGTTAGTTCAAAAAGTTTCCTACTCAGGTCACACTTACACAGTGTTGAACGAATACTTTGACAGAAAAGGTCTTCAATTTAATTAAAAATAAGAAAAAATATGAACTAAAAATACAACATTCAATAATTCAGCTAAAGTAATGTAACGTCGTTAATTATGCGGTAAAAACATACTTACACTTTCTATTATACATGCAACTAAATACCCACCATGATCACTTAAATGCTATAAGATTATTTCAATTTACAGTCCTTTGAAGGACGATGTGGATTTGAAAATCAGCTGGATTGAACTATATGTTCTTCACGCTCATGTACCTAAATTGTATAGCAACTAAAAGGTAGTAAATATTTTTTTTAGTCTATTGTTTGGTAACTAAAGGTATGTAAGCAAAGCACTGTAACTTTTAAAATCTTTATCTATGAACCAGCGTATTAGGTAATGTATTAGGTTCAGAGATAACAAATGCGTACCAATAAGATACGCATGTTGCCTTATACAGTAAGTTTTTTTAATAGTGAAACGATAAATTTTAAAAAATTTGTCGAAGCATAAATTCATTATTTAAAAATCGCACTGTACGGGGGGTCTGTTACAGAACACATAATTCACAACGGGGTGGCAGAATTTAAAAGAAGCTATATGTCTATTCAAGCTGATGAACGCTTGGGACGCCCAAAAACCACTACGTCCAACGAAACTGTCACAAAAATCCACAATGCTGTGTTAGATGATCACCGATTAAAGATACGCAGCGTTATTGACATTGCAAATATATCAATAGACCGTGTTAACTACCAAAAAACTTTCCGATAGATGGGTACCGTGTTTGCTAACAGTCAACCAAAAACTAATGCGAATGAACACTTCGCAAGATGGTTTAAACCTATTTACAGTTGCATCTGCAGGAAAAGTCATTGCAACGGTTTTCTGGGATTCTTGTGGTGTGGAGTTTATAGAATACTTGGGGAAAGGCAGGACCAATTGAAAAAACGCTATTCAGACTAAACCTCCACATCTGGCCAAAAGAAAGTACTCTTCCACACGTCTCGGGTTCTTGCTGTAAAACTTCATTAGCTACGCTTTAAAGTACTCTACATGTATCGTATTCGCCGTATCTGGCTCCCAGTTATTACTTTCTCTTTCCAAACCTGAAGAAATGACTCGCTACGCGAAGATTTACGTTAAATGATGAGGTCAAATCTGCGACAACCGCATATTTTGTAGAGTTCGATAAAATTTATTATTCTAACGGTATTAAACAGTTATAAAGTCGTTGGTCTAAATGTATTGAATTGTTGAAAAATAAAAAATAAAAACCTTAAAAAATCTTGTCTTCTTTGTCAAACCGAAAACTTTCCAAATAATCCTCGTATATGTTGATTTCCTGAAACGATTTCCAAGTTTTTAATATGATTTATAACTGGAAACAGCTAGCTCGCAAAAAGGCTCACCAAACAATCTGTGATTAAGACTCAGATGTTCAGAAATCTATTTAAATCAAATATTAGTTCGGCAAAACATGTAAATTTCTATTTAAGATAACGCATGGGAAGGTCAATATCGGAAAAGCATGACAGATGACTTAAAACTTTTTCCATAAGGTTTGGTGTTTGTGGCTAGGTAACCAAACTACTGTTAATTATATGATATTAATATTCCCTAGATTTTAACGCTTCTTTTACTCTATCACCTTGAAAACAAATATTTTCACAAGTAATTACCTAATTTTTTTTACCCCACTGTATTAATAAAATTTTTTAGAAAGTGATTTATCCTGTATATCGACAAAACCGCTTTTTAAGGCGGCAGTAAAATCTTGTCCTCGCAATATCTAGTTCATGCCAAAACATTCAAAGTTATACGATTTATACAGAGAAAAAGCTAATTTTATCACAGACTAAGTTTGAGGATATAAAACGAAACAATTTCCTCGGCTAGTTATTGTACCTTTATCCTTAAATTTAAAATTTATGTTGCAAATTAATTCTATTGGAATAAAACTATCTTTCTCCCTGTTAAAATTATATCATTGCTCCATATGCTCGCTCAGGAATAAACAGAAGTTGCTTATATAATATTACCATTAAATAGTCAAAAATTAAATGGGCATGCATAGATACTTTGTGTATAAATGGCAAATTACAGTTATTAAATAGAAGTAACTTTGTCAGTTTCTATATAATCGCCATTACTCAAATGGAAATATAAGAAACACATTTATATAGATACTTGTAAGTTTGACAGTATTAAACATATACGCTGTTTACGTTTGACATTTAACTATCTAAATGGGTTCCATTCACTTACAACTAGATATGAATATACGAGTATGTTTTCTCTTAAATTCTCACTTTTAATTCGTTAATATGTTGAGGATATTTCCGTTTCCAAATATTGGAACATCAGCAGGTCAAAGAGTTTCTTTGGAAAAATTAATTTTATATTAGCAGTGATATCAGCAGTAGTCTCTTCTAAATCTCTGTATAATATGATTAAGTAAAATAGGAGCGAAGTTTCCTCAAATTCTCGTCGTATAAACTAAAATTAATTACTGTTAGGGGGAAACTAAAACGTTGTCTACTTGTTAAATTAATTTTCAATTATGAACTTAATTATGTTTGATCTAAAAAGTGTTTCAAGGACTATTACTTTGTTTAAATACTTTTTTATTGTAGAAAAACTTTTTCAATATTTATAGACAATAAAATCTTTATTGTCTTTAGAAACTTTTATTGATAGGCTGCGATGTTCTTAAAGTTCTTAAATGAAATCAATTTCTACATCAGAAACGGGTAATTTGAGATAGCTTAGTTTCCCATTTATCGCCTTCGTCGAATAAAATTCTGTTGACCGAAATTGTTTATACGTATAATCGTTTTTATTTATTGTTGTTATCATTGGGTAGTTTTGACGTCTCTCATCACTATAAAGTTTCATTTGTCTGCTTTGATATGCACTACGGTGCGTTACTGTTACGCACATATCAGTAATTGTAGGTAAATGTTCATTATGTAGCTATCAAAAGTCCTTCAAAAAAGTACTAATGTTTAAGTAAACCTTTAAAGACATACATAACGCATTAGGACATGCTATTAAACAGGACTGGATAAGAGTGTTATGGGTCTCAGACGTAGGTACATTTACTGAGCCTCAAGCAGAAAGTCATGCAAAACTACAAAACATTTGCGATAAAAAGGGCGCTTCTCACAAATCGAATTTCCTAAATAAATAGAAATGATGGCATGTATGGACCCTTGACATGGTACCTGATAAAGCAACATTTGAGCTGACATAGCTGGTAATGTAGGGAATTTATACATGGATTTACAAACAAAACTCTGCAAAATCATGAAAAGTCATTAGATAATGTTAACCTTTAGCATAGAATGAAGTCGTTGTAAAGAATCAAGGTCTTCAAAAATATTTGAAAGCTACAAGAGCCAGTCAAATTTAAGCAGCATTTTTTTTATCAAGTCTAATAGGAGAGTAGGAGGTCCCGGACGCCGTTCTACAGATTCCGTCTGGACTAGCCCATTCTCCTGCTGCAGTCAATGCCAATTTTATCGGGATTAAGTCGGTACGAGAGCAATAAGTGAGCAACACGTACCTAGTTCCGTTGTGCAATTGCTTATTTAAAGGTTTTGACAAAAAAAGGAGTGAGACCTTCAGAAATTTTAACTCGTTTGCGGGCACAATTCTAGGATGAAACTTTGTCCAAAACCCACGTGTATGAATGGTACAAACGTTTCTCTAAAGGGCGGGAAGTAGTGGAAAATCAGAGTCACGATCGGCATCCTCGAACTGTCATTATAGAAGAAAACATTCGTACAGTAAGGAAGACTGTGGAGGAAGACAGATGTCTCACTGTTGACTGTCAACTTCTGGATAAAACAAAAACTGTGTATCGAAACAAAGGACGGCGTTTCCCAATCAGAAGTGTCGTCCTTCTTTATGACAACTCAAGGCCTCACACGATGCGCATAACTCAGACCAAATTAGAGAAAACTCATTGGAATCAGCTAAAACATCCACTATGCAGCCCATATTTGTCATCGGGTGTCTACCATCTATTTGAACCGTTGAAGGAAGCGCTACGAAGTGAAAGTTTCAATAGCGATAAAGAAATTGAACCCTTCGTGCGCAATTGGTTAGACGCTCAAATTTCAACTTTTTATAATGAAACAGGAAACTTCTAACACGCTGGTAAAAATGTGCTTCATAACAAGAAAACTATGTAAAGAAGTAATAAAACTGTTTTTAAGTTCTGTCGTTCTCAGAAAAATTATTAAAAAAGGATTCCCGTTTATATTTAACTGACCTTCATAGTTACTGAAGAATGTTTTAATAAAAACACAAACAAACTCAGTCGGATGTGGTATCAGTGTTTAAACTTGGAAGATGATTGAAGCACGTTGTAGTCAGACTAATAATTAAAATTTGATTTTCAATTTTTAGGGAAAGGAAATAATATTTTCAGCAAAAAAAACAATGATTTTTCATTTTTTATAATTTTGTGTATATCATGGGTTATCCTAGAAATAACAAAACAACATCGCATCTGTCTAAGTGTGTTTAAAAATTAAGATTAAACGAGCCAGTATACCTACTATCAAAATAAATATTACAAGTGTTGTCCAATCACTGCTTTTATTTTCTGTTTCTTCTCTCTTATTTACCAAATCTATCTCATGATCTTTACCTGCTCCCAAAAAATGGTAAAAGACTTGGGATCGTTAAAAGGTTTCTACTAATAAGAAGGTTTAAATGGCAAACGCGTTTAATAACCTAATCGTGTTGAAAATACAATTAAAGATATTATGTATTGCCGCAACATTTTCTCATAAAAATAATAATAAAAACACAATCTTCTTTATTTCGTTTAAAAATAACTGTGCTAGAAATATTTATCTAATAATGAACATGAGTTGATTTTAACTCTTGATGAACTCCTATGTGGACCGAAAAGAACTTCCAATTCATTTAAATTACTTATTAAACAATGTTCTGGACAGTTCGCATCTGTTTTTTTAATTTTCTATATAAAACTGTCCAATCAAGTGACGAAAAGCCTATTAATTAGTATGATTTAGCAAGAAGTTTAAATATAGAAGAGTTAATAAATTTAAGAAATATTGATACGAGGACTGCATGGGCCTTTAAAGAAATTATTTCAAGAAATTAAAGTATATTAGATATCATTGTTTATTGCATCGGTCACGATACAAATATTTTAATCCACAATCGTAAGTGTGTGTGTGTAGAAATGAAGAGGTCTGCATTTTACTATTTAACTTTTCGGTATATAAATCAAAAGTTAGGAAAATATTGATTTTGAAAAATATGTTTTAATGAACCAACATAGTGGATTTTTATAACAGTTTCGTTGTTCGTAACGGTTTTTGGGCGTCCCAAGCGTTCATTATTTTGAATAGACATACGGCATTCTTTAAATTCTGCGACCTACCTTTTTACCGTCGAAAATTAAGGTGAAGAATCCTATAAAGTGAAATATAACCCTTTTTTATGTCCGTGGGGGTTGAACCCTTCAAAACAAAGTACTTTACTATAGCTCGTACTTCAATTTTATCGATTTTGTAGAAACTTTCACAATTTGTTGTCTTCACTCGCTCGCCACACATGAACAACTGAATGCATGTGTCTGAAACTTTGCAGCACAACATCTAACGCATCTTACTTGACAAATATAGGTATATGATTCTTCTTGCGCCATCTCGAACTACCTTTGTATTTATGCATGCAAAGCTTGCTATGTAAAAATTTTTACATTTCCCTATCGTCAAAAAAACCAACAAAGCTTAATACATTAAGTCATTCATAACTATGGCAATAGATCGATAACTAACCATTGCAATAACATGTTTTGTATCTAAAATTGTTTCACCATGTCTTACTAATTTGAAACTCAAAGACGAATTTATAATTTTGTTGAACGGTACCAAACCAAGAAATTGTATATATACATAGTAAACAATGTACTGATATCGGTTTCCTCCATAGGTTTACGGAAAGTTCGTCCCCCACAACTCGTACCTCACAAGTCGTCCCTCTACAACTCGTCCATATATAACTCGTCCCTACACAACTCGTCTCTCCCCACAGCTCGTCCCCCACAATTCTTCCCCATACAGTTCGCCGCCCTTAATAGTATATGATATTTATCTATTGATTTTGTTAAGCGCCATCTATTGATTGCTTAGCTAAATTTTACATAACATCTACAAATTACTAAACTGAACTATACAAAAATCTATATTAATCAAGTGCTCATGAGACATTTTAATTTAATGTTTTTTAGTACGATGCCGAAAATTTCAAATTTAATGTCCTATTGGCAGGTGCCGTATTGGATAGGTGGGAAATTCATATTTTCATTATTTTGTGCTTTGTGCTAATGTGATAAAAGTAAAAGTCGTCGTCTTTTTAAACCTAAATTGCAGTTTAATGAATCAGGATTAGTCTAATACTTGCCTTATTAACAACCGAGGAAGAGAAAATATTGACAATTGGGAATTCAATTGGAAGCTGATTATAGCTTATACCTATTTTGTATTATTGAAAGATTTGTCCTAATGATTAGGGTTATTTGCAAAGCTTATACTTTGTAAGATCAGCGGCGTAACGCGCACAATTTGAATAAGACTATTTTGTAAAGGTATATTAATAACCAAGGATATTTCACTTCAATTAATATATATATATATACAATAAATATTTTTAAAAGGAATAATTTCAAAAACAATTATTTCTTCAATGTATTTGGGTACTGTTGTAAAATAACTTAGGCAATATCATCAAATGCATCACTTACAACGCTACTAATCTCTAACAGTGCTAATATTACTCAATAATTGATCTCTAATAATTGACAGTGTTATTTGATATGAACATTGACGTTTGGTTTTGGTTCGATGTACTAATATGTTTGCAAGTTTGTAAATATTGTTATCTACTCAAGAAAACGTATCTTTAGTTGAGCACTATTTTCACTCAACGGTTTAAGTAGACAAAATGGACCAAGCATTAAATTCGTCGGCGAACAATTTTCGGAGAATTTCAAAAAACAGGCACCAAGTAATGCCATTGTAATGAACATTATAACGAAATTTAGAAGAACTGGAAGTGTGTTATACCAAGGAAAAGATAAAGCTGGACGAAAAAAAAACAGTGGATACCAACAAAAATCACGAAAGTGTATTCAACCAAATAATGGGCTCACCACGTCGTAGTCAACAGAGATCTGCTGCAAAATTGCAACAGGAGGACTTTCCAGAAGATATTGAAACAACTTAATGCCAGTTCATATGTTATTTAGACGACCCAATAATTGAAAATGGGTGATTATGCTGCAAGACTTGAATATTGTCCTAGAATCCTTGCTTTGCAATGTGATGATCCCAGTTTCATCAGTAACATCTGGTATAGTGACGAATTCCAGTTTCATTTGTCAGGTCATGTAAATAGGCGTAGCAATAGATTTTTAGGTTTATAACGCTCAGAAGAAGTGCAAGAAATACCGTTGCATAGTGAAAAAGTGACCATCTGGTGTGCAGTTTCTGGACGAGGAATTATTGGGCCTTATTTCATTGAGGAAAACGGACGTCCAGCAACTGTTAATCAAGAGTGCTATATTACTCAAGTTCTCACACCGTTTGTAGATGACCTTCAGAGGTTTTGCAGAGCTAGAAATTTATCCTTCGGTATCCAGTCTTTTCAGCAAGACGGAACAATGTGCCACACAGCACAGTCCCCAAGAACCTTTCCGCGGGAGATGTTTGGAAACAATGTGATTCCACGTTTCACCGATTTTTCTTTTCCATCTCACTTTCCGGACTTAACATCATTGGATGCATTTGTTAGGAGTAAGCTGAAACTATGGGTTTTCCGAGATAAGGTTATCTCGGAAAACCCATAGTTTCAGCTTACTCCTAACAAATGCATCCAATGATGTTAAGTCCGGAAAGTGAGATGGAAAAGAAAAAAACGGAAGGTTCCGTTGACAATACAACAGTTACAAGAGAAAATTACAGACAGATGCAATAACATGTATTTCCAAGTATGGCCACAAATATGCAAGAACGATACGAACTGTGGGTCCAACGTAATGGAGGGCTCTTAGAACATGTTATTCGTAAAGCTAAGACTTCATGTTAATTTATTATTACATATTATTTTATGTGAAAAAAATTTGAAATGTTCAGTACTATAAATTAATAGCCATGCTGTATTTTATATTGAAAATATAATTTAATTAAGACCACAAACTAAATGAAATGAAAAAGATTAATAGTTCTAATTAAGTCAGAATAGTCGTTCAGTAATGATTTAGTTTTCAATTTATAAGAATTGTAATAAATATTAAAGTCTAAAACTGATTGAAAATTAAAAATCAAGGTACATTTTTGAAGGAATGGTTCATTTAGTACTTAGATTTAATATATGTATTTGCATGTGGATGATAGAATCATCGTTTAATAATAAATTATATTATAAGTTCTCGTAAGGGCTTGTAGCTTGTACCCAAAAGTACGTTTAGTACAATGCTATCATTGATAAAAATTAGCTTCACATGTAAAATTGCTAAAATGCCCAAATTCATTTAATGGTAGGTAGTTTAATATATTTAGCATACAAGTTTTGTTTAAATTAATATGAAACCTTGCCAGCTCCTTACGTGAAGCAGACTTTACTTCATTCTTATATACGAGTTGTGAGGGACGAGATGTGGAGGAATGAGTTGTGGGGGACGAGTTGTGAGGGACCAGTTATGGGGGACAAGTTGTAGAGGGACGAGTTGTAGAGGGACGAGTTGTGGAGGGACGAGTTGTGGAGGGACGAGTTGTGGAGGGATGAGTTGTGGAGGGACGAGTTGTGGCGGGGACGAGTTGTGGGATACGAGTTGTGAGGGAAGATCTTTTCGTATCCTTCCTCCATATATCGTAAAATACGAAAATGTGAAAACAGTATACTGTACCTTAACTAACGTAAAAGTGATCACTAGAGAGATTTAGGATATCACATCGTTCGTAACAAGTTAATACAGCATCACAAAGATACTACAGAAAGTCCTACATGAAAATTGCTATATGCCGGAAAATTAAAAGAAATAATCTCAGGACATTTCCTAAGTATTTAGAAATTTAATGTTAGGTCTATTGGATGCTATCGCGTCTTGAGAACTAGGTGTTTTGCTAACAAAATCATTTTTGTTAGAGGTGAAAACTTTTTTGCTCTGTCTAATTCTGAAATAAGAGGCAATGATTGTGTTTATGTAAATGACATTATAGCTTGTTCTCAAAAATTTAAATTCAAAGAAAAAGCCAAATTTTCAGACCAAGTATTGGTTTGAAGTATCAAATTCGAAAGCCGTACCTCAAAACCTTACATCGTACATGTTATAGGCGAATTAATAATTGTACAATTTTGTACTCAAATGTGCCTTACTAAATTGATGGACTTTATTAACGCCTGCCAGTTTATATACGTTTTTCAATAATGTTATTCTTCGAAAAATGTTCAAAACCGTGATTTTTACATCACAAACACTTTATGACTGCTGTCTCGTTACTATCATTAATTCACATTGCATTTGAGGTATCTCACTGAAAGAAAATGTTATTAGGTTTTCAAAATATTTTGAGCTTAAACTTAACTAACTACTTTTAAACTATATCGAATTAAATTTTCATACCATGGTGAAGATAACTTAGTAATTATGAGTAACAGAATTTTTATTATATTATTTCTTATGTATAAATTAAAATCCTCATTTAATAATTCTTAATCTATTTAATATGCATTCTGCTATCCGTAATAATTTGTTTCTATAAGTACGAGTCTTCTTTAAATAAGATATTCATTATTGCAATTGTTGTACAGACTTAACTTTACAAAATCTGTTTTTCTCTGTACTAATATTTAATTTTTTCCTTTATCGCTTCTTCAATAGGTGACTACATTTTTATATAATTATAACTTTATTAGAACAATAATCTAAATACTCTGACTGTACTTTAAAAGATAAGAATTATCTTCTATAGCACTTATCACTAAACCTTTAAACAGTTAATGAAAAATCTAGTGTATCTTCTTTCATTATTTCTATTGCACCATACCCCTTGATATTGTGTATAAAAACGGCTATAATGCTTGCAACTAGTTCTTTTTCTCTTATGTTTACTAAGATTTTTGAAATATTCATCGCTTCAAATATAAAAAGCAATAGCCTTATAAAATTAATTGAATTGCATTACCAAATTTGTATTCGAAATTTTTAAAACACAATCACAAACTATGGATCATATTTATAGCTAATGGATAACGCATCATAAAGCCTTGTTAATGAATAATTGTAAATAGGCTTTAGTCAGTATTTATACTTAATACAATCACTAATACGAAATAAACGATTGTACCCAGTTAACAATAATACAACATCCATAGTTCAAAACATCATTCTGTAGTTAATGGTTTCAACCATACATGTGTAATTTAAGATATTTTATCCATGCCGAAGCCGCTATATTATATTGTATAAGCTACAGCATAAAACTTGTTAACCAGTTTTAATAAAGTTTAGTACTGAAGTGTTCAATAAAGCTATTAAACTCCGTTTTTGTGTTTTTAATGTTTCTTAGAAACATCTTTTTATAGTGAAAAATGTTAATTGGCGCAGTCAATACGATTTGCGAAGATGCCAATATTGACGAATACATCGGTTTGTCATTGTGATTATTAAACCTTAATCGCAAATTCTAAAGCTTATTTCGCTTGACTGGAGGACAAGGACCACCGAAGGCAAGATGCAGATTTTCTTACCATCTGCCTATAGCATAGCTGTCTGCAGGAGCAGGCAATTGGAACCAGCAAGTTATTTGATCTAACGTAGAAGATAAGAAATGAACACGTATGAGTTCATATATGTATGATAGTTTAATGCGTACGAAATGCAATTCTTAAATAAATAAGAATTTTATATGATAATTAATCAAAAATAAATATAATTAACTGTACTAACGTATTGTTAAGCATTTTAGAATAATCTCCAGATATTCTGAGAAATATAGTGTAGTGCAATATTTAGTAATGCTTATTTTCTACATTGACTCAGAAGTAATATGCAGGAACCTTGATTACGGATATTAACATAAAAATATACATTTAGAAGCTAAATAGGTTGTAACTAATTAATAATTAATAATTTTTTTGATTTAAAATTAAATGAAATCATAAAGTTAAATTCAATAATAATATTTACCTACACACCAACTTAGTTTTTCAACTTCTAGACAAAAATCCATCCTTAGAATTAACAACGAATTGATGTCAATCGAAATTTCATCTTTGAAGGATTAATAAATTAACAAATCAATGTTACACCCTGTAAAATAACACTTCTCAAAGTTAAATTCCTGTCAATCAAACAAATAGTAACGACTATCTGACAGGTTTCACATCACCTTATTACATAAAATCCCCTTTACAAGAGTAATTCATCCGTTATCTGAATTTATCAAGATCATAGAGGACCTTTTGTATATATAGATAGGCTCTTATTTTCCTCAGCAAAGAATTTATTGAAAACTGCTGCTTTATAAATAATTACAGTTCATACATATTATTTTTTAAACGATTCAAAACAATCCAATAAATAATTCTGTAGACCAATGCAACGAATTGAACTTAAACGTCGATTTACCCCATTTAACACAAAACTCTAAAGAATTCCTTGTTGATTTTTATCATACAATTAGATCTCTTTTAGCTACCTTAAATTAAAAAATTTCGTTAAGCAATGAAAACAAATCACTAGTCTCATAAAAATTAAATTTAAAGACATATATTTCCAGCTTATACGAACCTTTAGATAGCTTTGTTAGACCAAGATCACTAAATCCTTAGAATTATCATTAGCATACGTATAAGACGAATTAGATATACGTTATTAAAATCTAATGCTTTCGCAGCAAACAAACATTTTAAACCAAATGTTAACCATTCATATGAAATTAAAAACCAAAATTTAAACGCCGTTGTATCCAATTCAATAAATCAATTTACTCTCAATCAATCTAGAAACTCAAAAATCGATGTATTTATACGTAATCCTAATGTTAAACCCCTATTCCAACAAACTTCCATGTAAACAGAAACTATAAACAAAATACTTAGTTCAAAATAATTTCAAAGATTTAGTTCAAAACGGTATCCAGTAATCCAAAACAAATCTCAAAAATCAAACACATATATTTTTGCACCAAATATTAAGTTCCAATTTCAAAGTCCATCTGAAGCAATGAAAATTATTGCAATTAAAATAGGGCCAATTCCTTAGTACACCCTACCTACAAACATTCCCTTAAGACAATTATTCAAATATTAATTGAAATTCATCTAATGCTGATATATTCAACAAAAGAGACAACCTAAAAATATTACATTCAAAGAATTACATGACGTGACACCAATTTTAGCGAAGAAAACTATAAGATGATTTTAATTACAATAATATTGAAAATAATACTCCACAAGAATATTTAGAAAAAAGGTTACCCCACCAACAGATGAAGATTCTAATTATAACACACCAGACAAAACTATAGCAAATTCTTCAGACGTAATAAAATATTTAACTGATAACAAAACATCATACAGAATATGGCAATCAACCCAATGACCATGTACTTAAAGATAAAATGAAAATTCTTAATTTCAATTTGAAATCAATCTCACCTTGCATTAGTATTCCTAATACAAACCAAATAAAAATATTCCAAAAATTAAAAATGACCTACAAGTTAATGATAACAATATTTCAATTAAACATTAAAAGAAAATTATTACCACAAAATTTAAAAGACAATTTGCGTACATACAGCCTTTCTCGAATTAATATCAATCCTTAAATAATTTTAGATGATGTTATCCAAAATATATACAGAACTAAAACTCCCAACTTCCGCAACAGATTAGAAATGCCCAACAATGAAATTTCAGAACTTTATTTAATAATATCAGACATGATTCATAAACAATTAGACTTTATTCTAGTTATAGCAATTTTCAAAATACCTTGCAAAAGTATCGTAATAAAATCGCATTTATCGAAACACGTTTACCTAAACCAATAAAAATCACTGACTGATCCATAGTCTTTATTGATTTAACAATTACAATTATAATTATAGACAGCTTAACATTTATCATTTTTATATTTTCATTATAACTGCACATAAATAATTAATAAAATATTTAAAACAAAATAGGAAGTAAAAATAAAATTTGTTATCCCTTACGGCGAGTATAATATTAAAATTGACTCATTGTAAATAATAAGATGTAATTAGTTACATGCTTTTTAATAGTAAATAATAATAAACAAATTAAACAATAATTATAAGTGAAATAACGGTATCATAGAATGAAAATAAATTATATACGAATAAAGATATGAAAATGAATTATTTGAATATATAATCTACAAAAATGAATGAATAAATATAAACATATAAACAATTAAACAAATGCTGCCTGCAAATAAAATAACCATAAAATGAATAATTAAATAAATAAATGTTGGATGCAAATAAGGTAAACATAATTAACATCACACACGGCAACCTGCGAATAAGTTCACTATATAAGTGCAAAAATAGACAGATAAGTTTTTTTCAATAAATAAATAACGTGAACAAGTTTCAAAATAAACATAAGTTAACATGTGTTAGTGAGTATAACCATGATTTAAAATTAGAATTTTAATACAGAAATAATTATTTAAATAATAAATACATTGAATCAAGCAAAGGCTTAAAATTAATGTTTTAGATTTAAGTACCTTGATAATTTAAAAATACCCTTCTATATTATAACATAATTTTATTTTAGCCTTGTAAACATAACCTCTCTAATATTTATTTTTTGTTTTATTTTACATTCATGAACATTGATTTTTGGGAGAAAACCCCATATTCACATCTAAGGGTGGAAGTATTATGTATTCGTATGTAATGTAAGATATCTTATGTATGTTAAAGCCGCTATATTATATTATTCAGGGTATCCCAAAAATAAGTGACACCGCGATTTTTAAATTTTGAAAATTTAAATGATAAAATTTATTCTAAATACAATCCTGTCTATTAACTAAAAGGAATTATGAATGGAACATAGCAAACACGTACTACTGTAATTTGATATTAATTAAAAACACGCAATGTTTGTATAGGACGTGCTTGTAGTAAAGTGACTTATAAAAGTTCTTTGGCCTTATTTACTTTCTTTGAACTAACAGAACAATTTTAAGTCTGTGGCGACAATTTAAGATTACATTTTTAAACTTATTGATTGCTTGCTACCAAAATTATTTGTTAAAAACACAACATTCTAAATTGTTTTATCTTAAATATCTGACATGATATTTATTCAATTAAGTTTGTTTCAAAATGTGTAAAGTGTTCAATGGAGATATTCTAAAATAAAATAATCGATTCTTTTTACTCCGACCAGTAACAATATTATTCCTATCAAATTAATATTGTAAACATAAAAAACAACTGGAAAATATATTGCTTATTTATTTTTCTTTGCAAAACTGATTTTTAAATTTTTTGCTTCCTTTTAGATTCCTGTACCAGGCAATGAGCAATCCCGTCTAAAATACGTCAGATAAAGTAACATAAGATTATTTTATAGTTATCTGCTGGAATAAATATTTTTAAAAACAAACATATGTTCCTAATTCAAAATATATTCATTTGTAGTACACAACAAGGGCTGGACTCAATCCTATAATTGTTAATATTTCTAAAACTACACGTTTTTGAAAAAAAATTCAAGTGCAAACTGCAAATTCTGTTCTACAGATCATAAGGGACCCTCAGTTTGTGGGAAGACACTTATTTTTAGGACACCCTGTATAAGCTACAGAACTGAATATGTAAACCAGTTTTTTTATAGTCTTTAGTAACTAAACTGTTCAATAAAGCTTTTAAACTCCGGTTTTGTGTTTATGATGTTTTTTGAAAGTACTTTTTACCACGAAAGAAGGTAATTAAGATTTAAACATTTTTTCAAAGAATATCATTATTGTAAAACGTTGCTATGTATTTATGAAATATTATTTACAATTTAATTCTATTTGAAAATATTACTTTATGAGTTATTAATAATTTATTATCCATGATAATTAGATCAATCACAAATTAAGTAAAAAAAGTAAAACAAAATTTTTATTAAGCCGCCCAAATGACTTTATTTATTAATAATAAGCAGCATGTTCAAAATGAGCGTTTGCCTTCTTTATTTGTTTTAATTAAAACCTTAAAGTAATCACTAGTTGAAATATTTTACTGTAACATGATTTATGGATCTCGAGTGTACGGTACACCATTAGGATAGTGTAACCTTTTCTAATAAATGATATATGAAAAAACCAAAAACAGGTCAATTTTATAATGACGTAAATACTAAAGACATTTTGCATTGCAGTTGAACGAAGATTACACTACAAAAGTTATAAGAAAAACAATGCTTTTTTGAATAATAAAATTGTTTTATATATATTATTTTGTTATATATATATATATATATATATATATATATATAT
>JAHWXV010198625.1:0-22307 GCA_024586415.1 Phrixothrix hirtus | reverse complement strand
ACACACACACACACACACACACACACACACACACACACACACACATAAGTACACACGCACGCTCGGGCGCACGCACGCACGCTCGGGCGCCCGCTCGCACGCACGAACGCACGCACGCACGTACACACACATACAAACGCACACACAGACCAACTTCTAAAAATATGTTTTTCGGACTCAGGGGACCTGAAAACGTGCATTTGCGCTAAAATCTGGACATCGAAAATTTTACCGAAAACAGGACTTTCTTTATACTATATTTCATATACCTAAGAGACAGTAAAAATTAAATCAGCTTGGAAAGTTTAAAAATAACGAATTTTTTAGGAGAATCGTAATTTACGTCTAAACCGTCTAAATATTTAATCATGTTCTACATTAATTCTATACATGATCCGCCCAATGAAAGCTTTTCTAGAAAATATTGATAACTATTTGAAATATACAACTTGTGTAATTTTTCTGTGAGCACTAAGTCCGTTATCTTAGCGTGTTAATAATGGGATACTTAATTTGGCTTACCAGTACCAGGATTAATCATAAAACATCAAACATAATGGATTTGGCCGTAACATGTTTTAAACGAAAATAATGAGTAACTTGGACAAGAAAATGTGTATCTTCTTTAATAAATGTAGGAAAATTTAACTTTAGCTCCTCCATAATATGATAAAAATAAAATTTATCTGTATTAATAACTCCAATAAGAGATCCCAGGTCAAACGGTAAATAAGCAAATGTAAATGTCGGGGTCACCAAATGAAATCAGACGGCTTTTGCAAAAAATTCGTTTAATTGTATTGATTGTAAATGGTTTGGGGTTAGCGGCTTTACATTAAAATTGTGACAATTTTAAAGCGTAAGTGATGATATTAATCAACAGCTTATTTGCTGTTATGGTAAATCAAAAAGTAATAACCAGAATTAAATATAATATAATTTCATTACATTATACATTGTAGGCTTCTCACCAGCTAATAAATATTAATTGATTTAAGTGCATAGGAATTAAGTTAAAATTAGGTCTGCATCAATTCCATTCCAACTCCTTAGCATAACCTTGGGATAAGTAAGTAATTGTTTTAAATATGACGAAGCTAAAAGGATAAGCAGTTTAATCGCAAGACAAGGTCTTTCACGTGAAAGCTCAAAGTATAATTACAAAAGTACATACATTAATTTATGCCAAAGGAGCAGTAAAGGGTATATGTATTCTGTTAAAAAACTGCAGTTATGTGTCGGTTAGAAATATTTATGATACTGGCACATCACTTTTACCTTATTGATGAAATGATGCAAGTGAAGCGCTATAAGGCAACTACGCTAATTTGCCATGTCCTAATTACGAAATATTTAAACATAACCGTGAATTTGAAAAACATTATTATCAATGTGATTTAGTATCTTTAATAAATCGTGTTTCTCATATTACGTAAAAGAGGGACACCGTAAATGTTTAGTACCATTGTTAACAATCTATGAAAGCACAGTTTTGTAGTGTAAAAGATGTATAATTTGCTAATTGGTATGAAGTTAAAGAATGTGTAATTATAAATTATATTAACGCTGGTGAACAGATTTAGTATGCAGCATCATTCCTAGAAAAAAATTAAAATCAAAATTAAGCGTTATTATAAATATGTGAAGAACCGTATTGAGAGCATTAATTTTCGAATAAATGCAGTTTTATCCATCCTTGAATATTCTTTATGAACGACATAAACTAAATGTCTAGATTGCAATAGAGAAGCCATGTTGCATATGGTACAAATATTATTTATACCTATAAATTGTCCCTAATGTATACAAGCCTTTGAAATATTCAAATATTGCACTAAAGAAATCGATGTTATGCTATTATGCTAGTCACTGCATTACTCCTTAATATTTTGTTATTGTAGTTTAGACTATTTACCTAATAAAATACTGGTTATTAATATTTAATAGTTTCATTAAAGGAATAATACACATACCTTATACAATACAGGCTGTAACTCATAACAAAATAGGTGACTTCGTTTTTTGCGGAGTTCGCCTTATTTTTATATTCAAATAAATAAAAACGAATATACCAGTATCAAATTAGGTTAATTTTTTTATTGTGTCATTGTGATATTAGTAACACTGAAATATATTGCAATTGCGCATGTCTCGCCCAAAACTTGGTTACAAAAATATGTCCAGGCATATACTTCTTGGACCGAAAATGAAATGAAACTTGAATGCAATTCGCTGTTCCATACCAGCAATGCTTTTTCTCTTGGCTTATTTCTAGACTCATTTTAGACCAATAAAAGACTAATGTAAAACAAGCCTTAAATATGTACATTCCTTTTGAACGAATTAAATACATTTTAAATAAAATGTAACTACTTTTCTTATCAACGTTGAATAGTTAAGAATGTTTTAAACTAATTTTAGAACTCTTAATGCTTTAAAAAAATGCATACTGAACAATTACGAATCCTAGCTGAATTAAAATAATAATAGGATATTATTTGTAAATGGCAGCATAAGCAGGATGCATTCTAATAACAATTATTAATGAAAAAGTAGTCAAATTTGTAAGCGTTCTTAAAACTGTACGTTCCACATGCCCCGCATTTTTAGATACATTCATTTGATATTGATCATTAAACAGCCCTTAGTCCGTTTAAAGTGCAGTTAATAAACTGAAAAAACCAATTTTCGCCTGCAAAATAAGTGAGCTTTGACATTGCAATTATAATAAAATTTGAAACACATCTGATATTAAAACGACTTTGAAGATTACTGGCCAATTCAACTATTAGGTTTAAAATTTTAATAATATTAATATAATAATTAATAATAGTAATAACTTTATATTAGTGTTCATTACAGTAAAATGTTTTAGACAAATCAAAATTATAGAACTGAGCCAACAGACTTTACATAGTGTCATCGCCAGTTCACTTCTGTGAGCAATTCATTGAAATTATAAAAAGTTTCGTATACTAAACAATTATTTGTGTTATTTTAAATTTATTTGGAGGAAGATCTATAATTTTCTTCTCAAGTGGCTAAAGAATAGTAGTTGTCACAATTTCTAATCGCAGAGAGCCGAGAATATTTAATTTTTATGTCTAGAAATTCTAATACCATACAAGTGCAGGAAAGAATTCTATAGATCTTGTTGACAAAGATTAAACATAGCCAAATATAAAGGGATGGCACCGTTAAAATGTTTAAATTAATGAAATACTTAATTGAAATTATCGAGAAGATTGATACAACAATCTAACATTCTAATTTTTTATCATTATAAATAATTTTGTAACGAAACATGTTTAATCCATACAACGTTTACCTTACCAAAATCTAAAACTGATAAAGATTAACGCGTTCTAGACTCTCCAATATTTAAATGTTCTTAATATAACTGCAGAATTATAATTTAATGATTTAATTTGCAACCAGTGAAATATATTAGAAATAGTGTTTATTCGTTTAGTTTTAGAGCAAATTAATATATAAACAGCTGCTAAACGAAAGTTGCAAGACATTTACTTTATCGTTGATTCATAAATTTTTCAGCGGTTCATAAGTTTTGACAGGAACAAGGGTAGATAGCCAAGAAACAAAAATTTCACTTATCTACTAATGAGCGGTAAGAGCATTTACGAAATGAGAATTCTTGCAAGGCCTACAGATATCCAAATTCCTTTAAATACTTAAACCCCAAAATCGATAATACTTAAACTGAAGAGGTATTTGAACATTTAAGGATACTTCAGTATTATTAGAATATTTATTTGTCACATCCAAGCGGTCCCTATTTATGATAATTTTTATAACGTTCACAACAAAGGAAAGTGCATCTATTATCTAACTGTCACTATAAATAGATACTGGGAAATTCACAACATTCTTTTGACGTTTTGAAGGCAAAAATAAATCATTACAATTCAATTTTGGTTATAAGACCGATTTTTCACATCAGAATTGAATTATTTTAGAAATATGGAATAGCAGCTAATATTCTGCATTAAAGCGTTATCGAATAAAACTATTAGAGCATTTTAAGATCAATTAACGGTAAGATCGTAATAATTAATGTTGGTTTTATCGTTCATGTTGCGATTTACATTACATTACATTTACATTACATAAGCTTGTTTATTTTAACTGTTTTTACATCAGCAATTTTGTAGGACTACTTCGGGGTTATTATTACTTACAGTCAACAAAAACTAAGTAGAGTTAAATAAAGTGTTGATTAATAAAAGTGATTTAATATTAACTGCCATACATCATATTTTGTCTTTCAATTAGTAAGGGTATAAATGTTGTTTAAAAAAAGATTTACTTCTAATAATTATAAATCTAAATGGAGTATAAGGGGAATTAGAATTTTATTTACACATGGAAGTTTTCTGGTATTTTGATTAATCACTAGTTTGCAATTATAATGCCTTAGGTTATATTATGCTATAGATGTAATAAATTACCATAAAAAATAAATTCCATCCAATATCCTATAGAACTGATAGGCGTCTCTGATTTAACCCTGTTTCTGCTCGCAATTCTTTTGAAATGTTTATATATCCCTTTAATCTTTCAATAAAGGAAGCGTCAGATTTTAATAATCGTTATTTTGTTTTTATTTATTTTTGTATCCTGATTCAGTAGTAAAATTAATTACCTTTCAATTTGCAATAAGCTAATTAAAAGTTTATATTACGAATTTTAAAGAAGTAAAAACAACGGAAGTATTTTGTAATAACATTAAGAATCCATTGTGTCTAACGGTGTTAATGATTTAGGGAGTGCAAGAAAAGAGCAATCAATTAGTTCGACTTATATAGAGCTGTTTGAACGAAACCAACGTACATTGGCAGAAAAATTTATACCTATGAAGTTGTAGAAAGTTAACTTAAAGAAACTCAATTAAAAAAGTTTTTCATGTCAAGTTACAATTTTCTATAGTTGAATAACAGCACCCAAATGAACAAAATATTACGAAAGACAATAACTTTGTTTCAATTATTTAAAATACTTTAAACTTCATTGCTGTACATCTTTTCAAATCATTATGAATAATATTTTTGTTAATTATAAAATTAATACATTTTCTCGCTAATAATACTTAACCAACTATTGCCAGCGCTAACATATTGTACTGGTACAATGCGCCACGCAGAATTTTAATCAAAGTTGATATTCAAGTAAGACCGTGATTCAGGAATATACCCGTAGTTAGTTGATCGATTTTGTTAGATTAACTAGTATTGTAGAGAGTTTTCATGAACTAGGCATAACAATTCACGCTAAAAGTCTATTTTAATTATATATTACAGTATTAAACAACTGTTGAGGTGTGTACAATACCGGATTACAAGGGTTAAAGTCTATGTTACTGTAACAATCCTTGTAATGTGATAGCCTATAACACCTCAAAAGCGATTTATCACTTAGCCAGTCAAAAAACTATACTACAGGTTCGCATTGAAATTTCTTAGAAACTAACAGAAGTAAAACAAGAAACATGTTTTGTATTTTTCAATATAGTCTCCTTTATAATTTATATATTACAACAACTACTTCATTCTTTCTTCAAAACTTAAGAAATTAAGTTCCTATACATTTCAACAGCTTAATCTGGCAGTGCTAATAGCGCCCTTCTTATTCTTAATTTCGATAATCAAGAAAATATCGCAAGGTGATAAGTCAGGACTATATAGCAGATGGTTCTTTGTTATCACTTAACATAGCTGTATGTGTTTTTAAGGATAGTTATGATGTAGGGCGGTTTTTCTTTTTGGATGATTTTCTTCTAATTATTATATAGCTTCATACATGCAAACCACATTATTCAAAATTACATAATTGTAGCCATATTCCCAGCTTTCAAAGGGACCTTGCTGACATTTTATTGACAACTGTTCTTGTTATTTTTACTTTCATTGGCATAACGGCGGTTTCATATGCACCTGGAGCTGGGTGCAGTATATTTCGCCACGACCGTTTCGCCGCGGCCAGTTTGCCGGGAACCGATTTGCAATCCATTTTGCCGCAAATCGGTTTACCGTGAACCTATTTAACCGCGGACTGGTTTGCCACGGGCCGTTGTGCCCCGAAAAAGTACGTTTATAAAATAGGTATGATATAATATGCATTTTAAATCATTATCTACATTATCACACTATTACGTAATAATTTAGGCTTTATTTTCTGATTATTTACATTGAATCTGGAACTCTATTTAAATATTTGGATATTTAATTTGAATCATCCCTATTTGAATAACGCAAAGTAGGAAATTCCAAATTGGTCAAGCATCCGGTCTAACTTCATGTGTTTAACCCAGTTAAAAAGTAACTCTCTTACGAGTACGTGTTAGATATTGTAAATTATTGCGGCGTTATTTTTTCTTAATTTATAGGCCTTAACCTTAAATTTTTATTTTACATAGGTACTTTTATTTGCTGACTTATGTCAGTTATGCAGTTTTTTAGTTATGCAAAGTAATTTTCTTTTATGCCTAGTTATTGCGAAATAATCTCATCAAAAAGTATTTTGTTCATCTGACGGTGACATTGCCTTCTGCCAAATCAGAAACATTTGATTTTCGCAAGCAAAATGTAATTGTATATTTTCTCAGTGAACATAAGATGAGATTAAACATCATAATCTCTCATAAATGTTATAAAAATATATAATATAAACGTAAATAGGTATTTAATTATAAAATTGAAATATTAATATAGCCATTAAAAAAATTAAATATTAAATAGCCGCCACTATAACTTCCTTGATTTTGATAATATGTATGTATGTACACTATATAGAAAAGGTATATTTTAAAAGAATTATCGATCATTTGCTAGTAGGTATTATGTTGGTTCTAACGATTGGAAATAGGATGATATATTTCAAAATCTATGTACCTATTTGGAAAATATATTGGTTCACGATAAAATGGTTCGTGACGAAACGATCCGCCGTTAAGTAGGTTTACAACAAAATGAGTTCGCGGTAAAATGGTCCACGGCAAACCGGTCCGCGGCAAGTCGGTCAGCGGCAAACTGATCTGACCTTCAATAACTCTGCAGGGAGTGGAGATATCGTATAATAACTTTCACTTATGAGTAATGAGAATTCATAACTAACCAATTACTGCTAATGAAGTGCAATGACACTAGATTAATTTTCTTCCACTAATACGAGCGATGCTGCTTAAATTTCAGGATATGACAACATTGCAATTCGCAGGACAATTAGCATATAACATTTGTAAAGCTTGACATCTGTACTGTCAAACGACTATGACAGAAAGGTTGTATATAGCGGTGTTGTATTAGAGACAATTTTAAAGTAAACGAAGTAAACAATAGTCATGAAAGTTGGTTGTATGCCTACGATCTTGAAACGAAACAACAGTCAACTGTTTGAGTGTTTCAAAATAAAGCAAAACCAACTAAAGTTGTTCGTGCTGGCAGTATTTCCAAACGAATGTTCGCTTGTTTTTTATTAAACACTGGTCATGTGACTGCAGTACATTTAGAAAACCGTGAAACTGTAAATACTGAGTGATTTACAATCACTAGTTTATCACATGTTTTATCTAAAATGTAAAAAAATAAATAAAAGCGGCGTATCATTCCGCATCACAAAAATTCAATCTCACACACAGCACGACAAACTAGACTGGACTATTTAGTCCATCAGAAAGTTGAACTAATGTCTCATCCTTCTAATGGTCTCAATTTAAGTCGCACTGACTTCTACGTATTTCCAAAACTCAAACGTCGTGTGCGTGATCAACGATTTACAAGGTCAGGCGACGCAGTTGAAGCGTTCGAGAATGGAATTTTCGATATGCCGACTTCTGAGTGAAAAAAATGTTGTAACAATTGATTTATTCGCATGAAAAAAGTACAGAGTGTAAAGGGGAATATTTTCAAAAACAATAGAGCAATTTTTTTATGTCAAAGAATGTTTGTTTTCTTCCATCTCAAAATTAAAACAGCAGTCCTTGTACCAAAAAAAAAGCTCCAAATGCAATAAAACGTACGATTGAAGGCACGTTACCGATCAAGAATTGTATAAATCATCGTTATAAATCTGGTGTGACACAACAAATGACTTCCCTTACGTACATAGATAAAAAAATATGCAAATTTTCACAAACAATTAAAACATTATTTACGTTTACTTCGGGAACGATAATTGTCACGGTCACCCAGCCAAGTCACTGGACACGTAAAACAGCTTAACTTCAGAGGTTTTCTCTGATAACTCGCTTCAACGCAGTTCACGTAAAATGATATCAAGGACATAAGAACCGTATGTTTCAAAAAAACTGTTAAAAAAGTTTTCGAGAAAATCGGTAATTCAATTTTAACTATCCTTGCTATATCGGGTACAGAAGATATAAAACAGAAATATAATTTTTGATTTTCATATGATGATTATATTTTGAGATACATTGTTCACAATACTCCAAGTACGTCCAGTAACTTGATTTTCACAAATTTATTAGAGAAACTCCTTGCTTAATATAAAACCAAATTTAGCAGCTAAGAAGTATACTAAGTTTTAAAAAAATCCTTACAGTCGATTTCAAGAAAATTGTGAAAATGAAGAATTTGAAAAATATCTAAAAATGATAGAAATAAAGTGGTAATTCCGGTTATTCAATTTTAACCAAATTTTCGATTTTGCAGAAAAAGGCAATTATGACCCCAAATATAAATTTTCATTTAGTTGGGGCTCTTAATTTCACAGTTATTGTATTCAGAGGTAATAGTGAAAGTACTTCCGGTTACTCCATTTACTGAAAATTTTCTAAGTAACCGCCTAGATTATATGAATGGGCCTTAAATGCTTAAGAAATACAACAAACTTTAAATTAATGCTTATAGCTGATTTCGAGAAAATCATAAAAAACGAAAAAATCTGGAAATATATAAAAATGACGGTAATAAGGTGGTACTTCCGGTTATTCAATTTTAAACATATTCTTGATTTAGCACAATCAGGTGATTATGACCTTTAGTATAAATTTTCAAACAGCTAGGAGTTTTCGTTCCATAGTTATTTTATTCATATTTGACGGTGAAAGTACTTCCGGTTACTCCACCAACGGAACATTTTATGAAAAACTGCCTAGATTACATGAAAAAGGGCATTAAATTTCCAAGAAATATACTAAATTCAAAAAAAATCTTTGCAGCCGATTTCGAAAAAATCCCAAAAAACCAAAAAATGACAAGAGTAAAGCGGCACTTGCGGTTTTCCACTGTTAGTGAAATTTTTGAGTTCACGTGATACGCTAGATAGAAACTCAATTATAAAATTTTGTTTATTTAGGACTTTTGGTTTTCGAGTTAACGTGTTCAGTTACGTACACACACAAACGCGCGCGCGTGCCCGCGCGCATGCATGCGCACACGCACACAACGAAGCGCAAACGCGCGCGCACGCGTGCACGCACGCAGGAACGCACGCACGTACGTACACACACATACAAACACACACACACACACTGACTAATTTCCAAAAACACAATTTTCGAACTCAGGGGACCGGAAATCGCGTATTTCCACTAGAATTTCGTTATCGAAAATTCTGGTCGAAAACAATATACCTATATTTCATATAGAGTAAGGGAAAGTAAAAATAGTTAACGAAAATGAATAATGTAAAAAAGTAATTGAATACTTAATTATATTTAAACATATCATTCTAAGAGGGCGATTATTGACTACCAACATACCAAAATAAAGTCCTTTATCTTCACTATAATTAAAAAATTTGAAATCCTTGCAAAACCTTTTCAAGGTTCTACGCTATATCAAGTCTAATAAGTAGAGCCTGAAAGAATTAAAACTTAATTTTAAAATACAATTTATCATTGCATGTAAAAATAGGTATAAGTTTAAAGATAACTAGAATTAGGGACTCTAAAATTAGGATTTTTGGTTAAATAAATAGAATATATAAACATAAGGTTCTTATTAAATTAGAAACCGAAAATAAGTTTAACTTTTTTTTAAATTAAAGGGATAAATAATGCATGTATGTTTAAAAGAAATTGATCCCTCTTGCTAGTTACATATGACAAAATTTTGACCTACTTATAATAAAAGAAAATATCGTTACTTAATTAACTATTTTCAACATTTTCAACAATTCAGTTCAATACGGAATAAGTTGTAATTTACAAAGGCATTTTGACTGATCCGAAGTAATGTGATCCCGAAGATGAATTACAGAGTTGGATTGTTTGAAACATAAGCAATTAAGCATACCGAAACCCCTGTATCGCCTCAAATTACTTATGCTAGCAGAGTTTAAACAAAAACAAATGAAAATATTGGGATTAGCAAAATAAAACTAATAAAATATATGGAAATCTTTTTCTGTCTGGTAGTATCCTTTAAAGCCCCATTCCCTTCACTATATCACATTTGGATACAATAAAAAGTACAATATTCAAAATATTAAATAGAAATCTCGTGTGAGGCAACTTATGACTCTTTCTTACATATTATAGGTGTGCAAGTAATGTCCTCAAAAGGATAAAATATTATTTACATTAATTTTGGACACGATAGCTGTAACGGTCACCCATCCAAGTTGCTAGACACCGAAACGTTGCTTAACTACGAAGATTTTCCTCGATAACTCATTTCAACGGAGCTTCTCAAGAAACCGAGAAGTTCTTACAAAAGGATAACAATGATATATGAATTGTAGTAAGTTTGAAAACAATTATAACCATTTTTGTGAAAATCTCAAGAAAACCTAAAAGTTTCGAGAATAAAGTGGCACTTCCAGTCCTTCGATTTTAACTAATTCCTGTCGTCGTATGCCGAGATGGTATAAAACTCAAATATAAAATTTTATTTTTCGACAATGTTTAGTTCTTCAGATATGTTGTTCTTGTCTAATACTTCAAGTACCACCGGTTACTCGATTTTCAGAAATTAATTAAAGAATTAGAGAAACCGCCTAGTTCATATAAATCAGAAATAAATAGCTAAGAAATATACTAAGTTTTAAAGAAACCGCGATTTCAAGAAAATCGTGAAAAACTAAAAATTTGAAAGAAGTAGATAAAACTGACGGAAATAAATCGGTACTTGCGGTTATTCCATTATTCAAATTTTAATCAAATTTTTCATATTACTTATAAAGGTAGTTATTACTTCACATATAAATTTTTATTTGGCTAGGACTTTTGTTTAATAGTAATTTTGGTTAAAGTTAATGGAAAAAGTACTTCTGGTACTTAATTTACAAAAACTTCTTTCAGATACCACCTAGATTTTATGATGGCCTATTAAATGGCTAAGACATATGTTGGTTTACCAAAATCTTTGAAGCTGATTTGTTTACTATTGAGGGCTTGTGATTATTTTTGAGGCAAGGATTTAAAAAAAATTAAATAGTCTATGCCATTCCTCGCCTATAGGTACTAAAATCTATTCTATCTTAAATGGCATTTTTGAAACAAATTCACATTCCCCTTCAGATAGGCCCTCACTAATTTATATATATTAAATTTTCTTAAGCAGTTAGTTTATACAATTGGTTTTGTAGAATATCTCGGAATAGATTTTGAACAATTTGTAAATATTCCCAATATTTTATGAGGAGTTTGTCTATAGCACAAAATTGAAGATAAAATTAATTGCTTCACACGGTGCAATACCTTCTTGACAAATTTTACAGCAAATAAGGTATAAATATCTCCATCGTTATTTTTGAACAAGGCGGTTAGTTATATAGGGGCTTAATAAATACACAGCTTTGGTATTCAGATCAAAAGTTTATGTTAATATTTGTAAATAATTATATTTATAACTACTATTAAAATAATAAATATTGGCGGTTCACTTTCAAACCTTGTATTTCAGAAATTAATAAATTGAGTTAGATGAAACTAAGTTTATTTTAATAACAGTTACGTTTTGTATAAGTATGCTGAATTTTAAAATTTTGCAAAATTGCATTCGCTGCTAAATGTAAAATATGTTCCAAAAGATGTGTTTTTCATTAACATTTTTAAGAATGTCTAACTTCATAAATTAATTTAATAAAAACTATTCATCCTAAGAAGCTTATACTTAGGCGTATAATTTATTGGACATTATTATACAGTTTTAAAAAATTATAATGCTATCGGGTTATTAATAACGAAATTACAATCAATAATTGCGAACGACTCTATTTCGCACTATTTGAAGAGATCTTCGAAATATTCCTTCTACTCGTTATACAGGTAGCTAAATTAACACGTAAGAAGAAAATATCTACTTAAAAAAAAATTTGAAGACCTGTACAGATAAAAAAGTTTATGCAAAAGAGCGCTCGGGAAGCATTCCGCGTGGGGAAGACGGGAGTGTAAACCAAAGCGACACTGTGAGAGGATAATGTGTTTCAATGATTCAGAGACTGATATTACTCAGAAGCGGCACAATAATAAAATTGTTAAAAAACTCTACCTGCATGTGATTATTTATTTCTAACTACATATGCATTTATAACATATGTATGCGTTTTTACAATTTACAGTAAAGCGTTTTAAAAACTACAGTAAAAAGTACAATACTTCGGTTAGATTCTTTATCAAGACTGTAATATAAGCAATAAGTATTATTTATATTTAGTTGTAACGATGTGAGATCGTAGCCCAACTCACAGAAGGTTAATAAATAATAAGTGTTATATTCCGATAGCAGTTACATACAAACATTTTCTTCGCCGTCTTCATTCGTTTCAGTGTCACTATTTTCACCATTTCCCTCATCAGTATCATCCTCACCTTGCGCATTAATGATGAATGGTTGTATGGAGATATCAATGATATTTTCCTTCACCCTATACTTTTCTACTATTTTCATAGCATGACAACACAATTAGCCCATCCTCCTTTGGTACATTTTGCATGGTTGATCGACAAAGTTCCAAAACATCTTTTATTTTAAAAGTCGTGTTTGACTTCGCAACCTTATTTTTAACATACGCCCAAACCAATTCTATTGGATTAAATTCACAGTGGGCCACTGGAAGTCACATAAGCTTCACATTATTCCCTTGTACATCTTTGACAATTTTATCCAACAAATATTTTTTCGAAAAACTGTATGTTCGGCATAGTTCCATCAGTACTGGTCTCGTTAAGTTGTTAAAATTAATAATTCCTTCAGGCAAAGGTACTTTTCTGTTTATTAACTATTATGTTGTGCTTACTATCCTCCATGATATTGTAAGGTTGCGGAAGTCTGGATACAACATTGCATGATAAGGAGTTTGATCAAGAACAATTACTGATTTCGCGGGAATCACAGTTAGTACATGCCTGAACCATTCTTTATAATGTTGCTTATTCATTTCACCATGGTAATCGTCTAGTAAAAATTCATTTTTATTACCTGTATCTAATATAATAACTCTTTGTCCTGCCCCAGACGTATTTTTGATTCTACGTCTGTACCCAATAACTTCTTGAATAATTCCTCTGTAATTATCAAAGCTATCACGAATTTCTGGTGTAACAATTTCTACCCAGTCAAGTCTTTTAGAGTGATTTGCGCCGCACCATGTTTCATCAGTATAAAATATATTCCAACCTACGTTTCTGTTTCTTTTGATAGTGGATAAGTAGTCCCTACGTTGAGCAGATATACTATTTTTCTCCATAAGTATCGGTTTACTTTCTAGTTTTTTATAGATAAAGCTTATTTATTTTACCCATTTGTTTAGCGTAGAAGTACAAACTCGAGGAAAGTCAGGATTTTCGTCTTTCATCCTTTGATTCGATTCCTTTATGGTTGGAAATTGTTTTTCCATATAAAAAGGAATATTTGTCTTCTTATAGTGCCTTTCATGAAATCATCAATTTCTATCTTAGGCCTACCACTTCTGGTTTTAGCTGCTGTGACAGTACCAGAAACCCATTGCTCATATGAAACCCTTTGAACAATGCGTGTGCTAATTTCCAAACATTCCGCTGTTCGCTTTGTTACTTGTTGAAGATTAATATTACTTATGCGAAGTCTTCTTTCCATTTTAAAATACTCTTTAATTTGCAATACAACTTTTTTAAATTTTGCGGACATGTGTTGAGACATTTTCTTTGAATTTTAGAAAAAGTAACACTTTCACTTTACAATATACTGTGTATCATTATGCCCTTTTGCTTAAAATCGGATTTCTTTTATAAACAAACTTAATTCGTCATCACAGTGTCCTTGCGTGGACTTCCTTTATCAATATCTATTAATTTGAAAAATATTTATCAACAAAATCGGTTGGTATTATTGAAACCACCAATATATGTTTGCATTATTACGCAAAGGATAATTTCTTATAACAGAAATATGTTTGCCGCTTATTTTAAAACCTTTCACTTTCAATTATAAGACAACTTTTAATAATTTGTTAAGACTAATTAACTTTTGTTGTTCAAATAATATTAATACATCTTATAAGAAAGGAAATTTTCAATTTCTATCATAAATAACGGATTGCGGCGAATTTACCTTTTTTGTAAAAAATAGAGAAACTACAAGTACTTCCTGAACTGTAATATATACTGTCTCTTTTTCAATGTTAGAGCTATATACTATTCAAATTTTGTTAAACTTTGTTCATCAATAACGAAGTTACAAACTTTTTAAAATAAGCAGTTTGAGAACACGCCAAATTATTGCACTTTTTTGTAAAAATTTTATAACATTTAGGAAATGGCCTAAGATAACAAAGCGGAACTTCTCAAACATAGTAACAAATAATTTAGTGATAAGCTGTAAAATTACACAAAAATTGGCTCCGCCGTCTTGGAATAAACTGTTTCGAAAGTGAACCGCCAATACCTTTTATTTTAATAGTAGTTACCTTTACTAACTAACAGTGAATTTCAAAGACAAATATTACCTATACTTTAATAATGGAAAGGTAATGCCAAAATAGTAGTATTAAACAAACGCTTGACATTATTAACAAATAATTTGTTACTTATAACATAATTTATAAACTGAACTTAAACAATTCAAGCATATATAAACAAATCACCCAGCTTTTCAAAATTAACTATAAATTTAAATTTAATTGTCCACGAATGCCTGTAATATTATAAACTTCACTTCCAGATTGTCTCAAGTATCTTGTAATCAATTGCTTAAGCATACTTTTCAATGTCAAATACATCCCTGCAATAAAGTAAATTTAGCGTATTCGCTATACATTTATATTTAATAATTGTTTTTGGTGAAAACCGTCAAGTGCATTCAAACTTCAATATATTATCTCATTATTTGAATTATACTAAGTTCTTTCTAACCTTATGCAATCCTTATTTTATAATGAATTGCAGAATTACTGAATTATCAAATGTGAACAAATGAAGCTGCTTGATGTATTTTAATGACAATTGATTTTTGAAGAACTACTTGCAGCAATGCATTTTTATAAAAGTCAGTTATACGCAATATTCTCTACCGATATCTATAAGACGTCCTATTAATATGCTCCGGAAAACATTAATTTAAAATCACTGGATATCCTAGGTTTATGTTTAGAAAGTCTGTCATGATTCTGGGTATCCAAGTGATCACTAGGTAAGATATTCATAGGATCCTCATTATACAGGGTGTCACAAAAACAAGTCACACTCTGAAAACTGTTGTTACCTTACGACAACAAAAGCTGCTTATTTTTGTTCTAAATCGTATTGTTTTCGAAATATTAACAATTATAATCTTAAGTTCAACCCTAGCGTGTGCACTGTGCCGGATAGTACATCGATGTTCTTGTTGTGTATTACTCATCGGTATATCTTGAATTAGAAATATGAGTTTGTTTCTGAAAATATTTATTTCTGAAGATTATATTGAAATAATTTCATTGTTACCTTACTTGATATATTTTAGAATAGAATATAACAAGTAAGCGAAAATTTTAAAAATCATTTATACAAAGCAAAATAAACAAATAAGTAACGTATCTTCCAACTGTTCTTTTTGCTTACAACAATACTTTTACGGAATAATATTGTTACTTGCCGGCGTGGAAATAGTCGGTTATTGAGTTTTAGAATATTTCCATTGACTACCTTACAAACTTTAAAAGAAACTTAATTGTGTAATTTGATGTCTGATATTCAAGATTAAATACTTTAGAATCTTTTCGTTTTAACAAATAATTTTTATAGGAAGCAATGAAATAATATGTTTAAAAAATAATATTAAAGTGTAGCAGCTGACTTAAAAATGTTTTGTTATTTCAAAGAAAGTACACAATGCCAAAGAACTGTTATAAGTTACAAAACTACATGAAATCATAAACAAACATTGCTTGTTTTATAAGCAAATCAAATTACAGTAGTACAGGTTTACTATCGCTCCATTCTAACGCCTTTTAGTTAGGAGACAGAATTGTATTTAGAGCAAATTATGTCATTTGAGTTTTCAACATTTCAAAATGGTTTTAGAAAAAAAATATTGTAAGAAAATTGTGCTCTATGGATTATAAGGTACTCACAGTTTACGCTGTGTTACTGATTTTTGGGATATTCTGTAAAGATGCTACTCGTGCGAATGCAACACGCTTAAGGTTAGCATAGTTTCTTTAATAATTAACAGAGTATAATAAAATTTTTATAAAGAACTTACCAAACACAATTTTGGACGTTTAGTATAATTACTGCTGATTTATGGCTACCAAGTAAGATTAAATCAATGACCACAGTTAACAGACTGCTGTTTTTTGGCTATACGAGCTTAATCTTAAAATTTTGGATTAGCTTCTCCTTTGGTTCTATAGAAACAGCCAAAAGTTGTTCGTCGTTTCTTGCACTTCATGCTAATTCGTAATTTTCTTTGGATCATTATATTTTAAATTATAATTATTAATATTCTTAATTATAGAAATAATCTAGTTGTTAAACCCACATACCTACTAATAGGTATGAAGAGCCAAATTATTTGCCGAATAAAATTTATTTAATATTATGTAATTGTTATTTAACGATTAACTTCTTTGTGTGTGAATTAGTGAATGTATTTATTTTTATTAACAGTATAGATGTTAATTTAAATTCAATTAGCAAATTAATATTTCAGGCAGTGTTTTAATACACAAAAGGAAATAATTGATAATGTAAATTTCATAACACTAGCACATCAATGAAGTAATACTGCCAGCCGAATTGTCTTAGGTTGTCTCCTCTCTCTTAGGAAAATTACCGGTAGTTAAACAATAAACAAACTAGGTTGCCCTTATATGGGTTTTTGAACAATTTGAACATCTCAGGAAATCTAATTAGAGCAGATACCGTACGATAAGTAACCCACTTCAATCTCCATTAAAGTTAGCGGCTTAGATCTTCATGATTGTTTACTTCGACCTTAACCTTATTATTTGACATATTCGGTAGTTCAACCTGCCTGTTGTAAAATTTTGGCAAGTCAACGCGAGACGTAAGCCTTTACTTGTCCGTTAGAGTTCGTGATTATAAAGATGTAGTATGGACATCAAATAGATGTCCGTAGGATATTTTGCGCTGTATGGGATTTAAATTATCCTTATCACAGAAAATTATCGTAGTTTATTATCACAAACTATGAAAGTTAAAAAGACAGATTATATAAGGTTTTTATAAATGTAAAGTTAAATTTAAGTTAATACTGTAATTTAAATAACATATTTTTATCAAAGGCAACCATACCCTTAATTATATTTATTACTAAGTTTAATTAAAGACTTTTTAATTGATATTTATAATTAACAACGCGGAGTTTGCAGTATTCAAGCTGTGTCAAAGAAAATTGATTGTCTGCTAATATCTAATATCTTATATTTCAATTAAGTTTTACAGTATTGCAAGTGTCATATTATAAAAGGTTAACCTCTAACGTGTTTATAATTTTACAGGTAGTACATAAATTTCATTATTTAAGTATAGCATGTCTTTTGCCTTGTCTTCAATTAATAGTCGACTATGGGATAGTTTGCAATAAATACATCTGCGAAGTTCCGTCGCTATATATTTCAGTACACAAATTTTCTGCCATTTTAATATTTTACACTCTTCTAGAAGCATACTGTTGAAAAATTTGATTTAAATACTATAAGAAACTATTAGTTAAAATAATTTCGTCAATGCAATTTTAACTCGCTAATTAACTAAATGACCTTTAAGAAATATAAATTCAGAGTTTATGAAAACGACTAATTTTTCAAATTGTTTTGTTTAAAGTAGGTAAATGAAACAAAGTTTTTTTCCAATACTCTAATGTATGAATTACCATACTGAGTTAGAAAAACCAAGTCTTTTGTATTTGAAATATTAAATTGTCTAAAAAATTTAAATCTTTAACAGCCTTTCTTATTAAATTTCAATAATATGTTTTCAAATTGTTACAGGAAAACTTTAAAAATGACAAATAAGATAAAATATAAAGTTGTCACTCGAGTCTATTGAAGATATCAAGTAGTTATGATTGCTATCGAATTCCATTTCGCTAATACATTTCAGTAACTTTAAATAATATTAAAATCTGATAAATGTGCATTTTGCAATACCTGATTTATCCAGCAATCGGTTGATAAGATTTACTTTATGCATAAGGGTATTAATATGCTTTTCAAGTGTTGTGGTCAATTCGTTCAAGCAACAATCCATCACAACATAAATTATAAACTATTTTAGCAAAAAAGTCGAAATCTCTTTGATTTTGTTTCCTAGGAAATAAAATGAGGTGTTCAGTTATCCCAAATAAATAAGAATACTGTTATATATAATGGCAAAATAAGGCAATAACTTATCTGCTTTATTAAAGCAAATAAGTAATTAGTTTTTAAAATACAAAAGGCTAAAAAATAAAAATTTATTAAACTATCATAGAAGCTCTAAAAATTTTTTTTATTTTGAGAAGTTACTGCACTGGCTTGAACCAATATAAAGTTTAATGCGAGGGTTTTAACTTATATGACTCAACTGTGACCATTTCACAATCGTTATGTAAATATTCAACTTAGGATTATTCCTAATTCCGGCATCACGCCAATTAAAGGTACGTTTATCATCAAATTATTTTCTAAATTGTCACGGAATAGATTAGTAACGTAAAATGAAGTAGACTTAACACAACTTGCAAATAATTCTAGCCTTGTATAAATCGGCGAAGTCGGGCCGGATGAATAATGGCAAGCCTTCATTGCAGCGTCACCTTCTTTGTATTCGTATCCTGACTTTATGTTTGTATAGAAAGGAGTGCTGAAGTTCGACAGAAACACTCTGTATATAGGAGCTTCTTGTACTTCGAGTAATAAGATTTAAAACTTAATCAAAACACTTGTGTCAAAACTAAAACTTTACTAGAAATGTCTGTTGTCAATGGCTCGTACCTTTGTTGAAAATACTACTAAGTTGCCTAACTACTTTGAATTTATGAGTTTATATATAAACAGTCGCAGAATAAAAACAAATATTCGATAATAAACAGATGTATTCAGGTAAAAGCAAAAACAACACACAGTATATGATATTGTTCAGGCCATCATTTGATTTGGGTCTATCGCAAATTAAACGATTTTAATGGGAAAATCACTAATCGAATACATTTACTTACTGTTTTACAACTGCCGTGTATACATGTAAAATGAATCCTTTTTAACTTACCTTAAAATTAAAATTACATGAATATTCTAAAATTTAATGAAATAAATCTAAATCATTACTAATATTTCCAATAATATTAAGGACACAAGAAATGGCATTTCTTAAATAATGGATTTCCACTATTTGACCTTTCAAAATTATTTACTTAATATAACAAATACGGCGATTGTTAAAATATTTCGTATCTTAGACAATGTTTTCATTACTGGTATATACACCTTTTAGGAAACCTATTAATTATTGTATTAACAACGTGAGGCATCTGAGTTTCAATGAATTATCGGATATTGTATAGTTGGAAGAATTTGTCTGTAGTTCAATTTCAATACAAGCAGTTGCAGCACCACAAAATAAAATAAAATCAGTTCTCACTTGCTTGAATTTTATATACGTTTTGCAGAAAATCTTCATCCGAATCCCTTTTGAAATGGTAGGTTATCCTTCTAATTTTACAAACTTGATAGAAAGGCATTGACTGTCAGAACTACAAGCATATAAAATGAGGGAATTGCTAGTTCACTACTTCAAAATCTAATACTTCAGACCCATTCCTTGAATTTATATGCACAGAAAAGCCGAGCGAATTCCATTTTTTTTTTCAGTAACTTGGCATCTAATAAATAGATTAAAATGGGAACATAGATCCAATTTTTCTGAGAGTATACATGAATGCACAGAAAACTAACCAAAATACCGGTCGTATCTCACAAAAGATAAACTCTTTTAATTGCTTAGACATTTAATTTTCATTAAAAAGATGATTTTAGTACATAAAAAATATTTCATTGAGCAGGAGGAATTATTATTATGTACACTCCAATAACCAAATTGTCCTACCTTCTACAAAAATTATCGTATTTCCAGACGTGTTTCCGCAAACCCATTAATTAACATCTACGTGTCGAAATAGCATGACGCAGAATTTATGCTATTATAAATAAAACGAAATAGAACAAGTAGATTAAAATTAATTTGTAAAATTTGTTCATTTATTTTTTAAAATGCATTAAAAATAAATAAAGTCTTGAAAAGTATTTAATTGTAAAAAACAAAAAATATATTCAAATTGCTTAAATCTCAGAATTGCCTTCATATAGAAAATTCAGGTTACCAGTGGCATGCTGTTGCATAATTTCAGTAAAGTTAAATTGACTTGTGATATTACTAAAAATAATAAAGAGCCATGACAAAATCTATACATCATTGAAGAGAACTTTGAGCAATTGTCCTATTGAACTAACATGTTCATGCTTAGACTTGAAAGCGACGATATAAGACAAAAGTTCAATAAAGACTTTCACTTCTATGGCATCTATAGGTTTCAGATCAGCCCTGGAAACGTTTTTATATTTAGCAGCCCTTTCCCTGCTTTTTCTATTTTTGCAGTAAAAAATTGTTTACAGCATTCTTCATCAATTAGAAAATTCCATATTTCTCCAGGATTACCTGAATTTACCAGTTTTTTTTTGCACGTGCAAGCAAACCAGGAAGTTTCAATATAATATTATGTTTAGGTGCCTTTCTTCTATGTATTTTTAGTTATGATGTTGACTTGAACCTATTTTTCCTGTAAAACGTTTTTACAAGAGACTACTTGGCAGAATCACTATTTTTGCTTGCCTCATTTTCACTAAAATTGGTTTCCCCCTGCTTTTCTTCGGAATGTGAAGTTTCCTCTTCAGAATACGATCGATAATCACTCACAGTATCTTCCTTATCAGAACTCACGTCACTCGCATTGTCATATTCTTCATTATACCGTCGTAGCAAAATTTTCTCGAAATCAGGAATGCCATACTTTATACGCTTGGAAGATCCTGCTGCAGTGTCCATGATTCTAAAGCAAACACAGTTGCTGAGGTGTGGTTTATGATACCAACGAACTGAATTATTGCGACACTAAAACGTTAAAGCGCGTCTATACCTACCGAATGGTAATCGTATATTAAAAGCAACGCGCTAAACTCATAACTAGATAGTGAAAGTGATGGAAGTGGAGGTATAGAAACAATGCGATATTTTAAAATGACGGTTATCTGAGAGACCTCACCTCAGTAGTTACGAGTTAAATAAAGACCAACTCTGTGAAATAGTTCAACAAGGAAAGGAGAAGATTTCAATTTATTGGCAAACATAATTTTAAGCAGAAAATATTTCTTAGGTATTATGTATAAATCAGACAGACAATTTCTTATGGTACGCCAACTCTGCATTATCAGAACTTCTTAAACACTTTCTACTATTACATAATCCAGATTACTATTTGGTTTTGTTTATTATGAAATGGTTTTTTACAATTTATCGTGATGCATTTTTCCATTATAATGTAGTAAATATAGTTTATAAAATTACAATTAAATGTTAATTATCAACATTTACAAAAATTCTCTGCAGATTTTTACCACTCAGGTTCGGTATTGTTCGGTGCGTCGTTTAACCGAGTTTGTAATATTTACTATTTGTTGCTGGTAGTGTTATAATCTAAATAAACAGCACAGCGATTTTTTGCCTTGTAAAACTCAGAGAGTAACCACTCATTGTTTTAAATGTATCATTGAACCCTGAAACCATGGAAAGGAATTTGTATTTAACTGTAAACACCTAATATATATATATATATATATATATATATATATATATATATATATATATA
>JAHWXV010198604.1:0-10260 GCA_024586415.1 Phrixothrix hirtus | reverse complement strand
ATATATATATATATATATATATATATATATATATATATATATATATAATAACTTTATTTGTACAAATATAGAATTCCATTATCGTAATTTTTAGTAAAATTATTTCCAAGACATTTATCCGATTGTTTAAATAGGTACTTGGTACTTGGAAATTTCAATATTAAGAAGTGATTTAGTAAGATAATTAAGCGTATACATTTATAGATGAAATTTTATAATTACAATAATTATTGATACTTAGAATTAGAATTTTTGTTACTTTAATGAACTTTTTAAGGAAAGGGTATGCCCCTCTAATATTTTACGGTTCAGCTTTGGCGTTTTAAGTTTTCATTATAATCTTTTTATAAAAACTGCAATGTATTCAATAATTTAAATAATGGAAAATTAGTTATACAAGCAATATAATTGTCCATATAGACCAAATTTTCCTATTTACCTTTATTTAAAATTTAATTAAAATGCTAAAATTAACCGGTATTGGAGGTGAATACTTTTAAGCAGGAAACTTTTCTATTGTTTCATTTTTGAGAACCGCCGATACTACTCCAAGTAGTGTACGTTTAAATATAATATTATTTAAAGTAATTTTTACCTTAAAAAATAACAGAATTAAGGTTCAGTTTTGCGTTCGACTATTATAAATCTACGGTTCTTATCGAATTTTAGTTTACCCAGCACTTCAACAGCCATCCATCTTACTTTTACCACATAGACTTGGTATTGTTCCGCGTTTTACGTTTACAATACTTCCATAAATAGATTGTTGTTAACCGGCAGGGTGAATGACACTTCACCCGAAACCGGTCATTTAAAAAGGTACAGACTTCAGTAGGAATGAGGTATCTGTATGGCTATAAGAGCCGCAATATGTGTGGGCGCCAAGTACTTCAAAATAATGTACCAGATGAATCGAAATAATAAATACTAACCTAACTTGCCATTTTCTGAGCATTGACGGAATCTATACAACGATACAAACATGGCAAATCTCCATTAATAAAGACAAGACGGAATACATAAATGTTTCAATTTATGATTTTGGTAAGAGACCTTCCTTGAAACCTACGGTGACATGTCCAGGTGTAATCCTAAATAAAAACTTTGACAAGGTGTAACCATACCAAATCAAGAAAAGGCTTTTCAACTTGTTAGACCCGCATAGCACCTTCTAACTGTTAGTCAAAAAACGAATAGTGGGTATCATTATAATCCCAATGTTGACCTATAGCGAAGAACTATAGTGCAAAGTATCAATTACTGCAATCAGATAAATACAAACGAAACAAAATAAGATTTTGAGACTAATCACCGGTGCTCCATGGTTTGTTAAGAACGAAGATATCAGGAAAGATCTGAAGGCGACGCAAGACCTGTTAGGGATTGCCCACAAAAGCCGGCGACAAATAGTTGAAAGAATGCTTAGTCACCCTTCAAACCATATAAGAAATCTAGGCCAACTGTTAGCCCAACATAGATACACCTACCCTACCCCTCTTCATCACATCCTACGCGTAAGCGAGCAAGAACTGAAATTTAGTATTGCACTCTCATCCCGTAAACTAAAAAATGAAAAGTCAGTAAGACAAAACTAGTACCGTATATTTTCGCTTTCCAAAATTGTACATTAAAAAATATGTATCCACTAAATTTTAATTGTTCACCAATAAATTTTACCAAAATCCCAAAGGCAAGTTTCGCCAGATTTTCTTGTTAGTATGACGAATAATTAATTGTCTCTGATTTTGAAGATATGTATGATCATATTTATTTAGCTTTAGTTGAAAGCGTCGTTTTCACTTGCATTGAAAAATCATGTACATATATTTGCAATTAATCGGTATAATCTTGTATTTCTCTAAAATGTGTTCGGTTTAATAAATGTTTCCAAACACTAAAATAATATACACGAAAACACTTAATTTATAGCAGATAAAATAAATGACTTCATAAAAAATTCCTCATTTGATTTCAATCGGTATATAAATCTAAGTTTTCTACATTGCATATGGTACACCGGAGTTGTAAACATCGGTGGATCAAATCTTTTGTATACGTCATATATTTTTATTTTCATCTAAATGCCGAATTGTAAAAATTCAAATATATTAGACAATTTATTGGCCACGGATATTTATACTAGTTTTCAGTATATTTCATTGAATGTAATTCCGAGGACAACTAAAAATAGTGCATCATCTAATATTTTAAACCCATAAAAGTAACTTTCGATAATACTGTCGTAAACTTTGAGCAAGTGTTTATTTTGGCATTCTGTTGATCCATTTCTGAAGGAAAAAATGTTTTTGTTATTCCAGCAATTTTTATGTTACTTCATTCATTCTGACCAATACATAAGCTTTCATTCATAATCTCCTTAATACGTGTTTGTAGTATACATGTGTATTTTATTTCAATTTGTATTTTTATACACAGTAAGCAATATAACACAAGATGGTTCATAGGAAAAAGTACTTTAGAAATCTTTGTATTGCTCTTTCTTTGAATTTTCATAAAATGTTTCTGTCTTTCCCTCAAATTTAGGACATACACCCAGACTGGTGTACCATATAATAAAATAAAATTGTTCCTTTATATGTTACCTTGAGAACCTTACGTCTGAAGCCTCATTTAAATTTTTCCGATTTAGATAGATTATTAATTAACTTACTGAATTTTATCGTAATGTATAAGGATATGTTTATCAAACTCTAATCTGTGATCTATTAACATTTCTAGATATTTCAATTCGTTTACTTGTTCTAATAAGCTACTGTTTGAATAGATATTAACAGATGTTACGTTAGTTGATCTTTTCTTGATAAGAACATTGCTATTGGCTTTAAATCATTACTCCGGATTTTACTATTAATAGTTAATTAATATTTGTACAAATTTCAGCCTCTAATGCAGATTTTGCTTTAGTATTTTTAGTAAATTCAGTATTTAGCAAAAATGCTAATTCAAAATCCTGGTCCACTACAAGAACCTTGTGGACATCCTTGGTTGACACGTTTTTTAACTTGAATATTATTGACTAAATAATACTCCACAGTCTTCTATTAATTTCTTATTAATTCAAATATATTTTTAGACCATTTAAATTGTTTTAATTCTGCTAAAATACTAGACTAGCACGAGGCATCAAATGCTCCTTTAACATCTAGATCAGTTATTATTATTTCTTTTCTTTCATTAACACTTTCTTCTACAAATTTTTTTATCATTAATAATGCCACGATGCTACTAGGTTGCAGTGGAAAAATGTACTGATTTTTATTAAATGATTTTACACTTTCAGTGCAATTTACTTTTTATAATTCTATGAATAACCATCTAATTGAATATTTCAATAAGCTGTTACTTTAAGATGAATTAAATTATTTGTATCTGTTTTAAATGAATTTGTAAATAAAGACGACATTCCTTTAGCTCATTTTATTTGCAAATCCGATTGCGTTCAGCTATAAAGCACAGCGAATTTCAGCTAGAAAACAAAAACATTTACTGAGTAAGGTTTTGCTCGTTCTTTTCGAGAATTAAAATTCGCATATATAGAATTACCGACTTATTTGTTTACAAAAATTGATAAAACCTGTTAAAAACAGACAGATCTAAAGTTTGTACTCACATGTTATGTTATCTTTGTTGTCTTATCCTTATCAATACGGGGAGGCACAAGCATCCCTGTACAATTTTTCTTAAGTAACGAACCTTTGTCACATACCGCTGATCATCTTCTGCAAGGTCTTATTGGATCGAACTAAATACTTTGTAATTGATGCAATACTGACACCAATGATAATAAAGGGTACTTTAACAACCCCTTGTCAGAAAATTAAAACAAATAAAAACCATTAACAAAGATACGATGGCCATTTTAAATTTACTAAAACGTTGTGTACTTAGAACCCACGGCGACGCAATCACTTAATAAACACCTACGCCGTCTAGCGAGGTATAGAATAGAATAGAATATTAACATAATATATTTTGCCTGAATATTCCAATATTGTAAATAGACTTCTATAAATAAGGGTGTTTTGAATTCAATGCATATTGTAAATCAAAAGGCAACAATAACTTACCGCTTGTGTTCAGGTACTCGACCTCAAAAAGCGAAACGTTAGGCAGATGGGATTTTAAGAGCCTTGGAAGTTTAGTAAATTATAAAATCAAACGAATTTATAAACGCCCTGTACACAGAACTTAGATAACCTATGATCTTAATTAAAGCAAATCATAGTCCATTTTCATGTCAAATAAATATTTTACTTCAATTTGGATTTCTGTTTATAAAGGTAATAGAACAACTATTTTCCTCATTTACATATTTGCTTTACAAATCTCATTTGCAACATTGTGATAAAAGAATTCTTAGCAGTCAGTTGGCTCGTAACTATTCAGTTGTCACTATAATAACATACATGGTTAATGTGTCAATTTCCTAACAACCCTCCTATGTAAATAATACCAGGAACCTTAAAGGCTTTACCCTTGCCTCTACCGTGTTTAAAAATATGAACTAAGCAGAGTTGGCTTAAAAAGCTCGACCTAACTAGACGTGCTCCCGGTAAGAAACAAGTTATTTTTCCGCTGTTTTGGGAGTTCTGCAAGAACGTTTGATCTAGTAAAAGCAAATTAGTTTTCCCCTTTTTAAATTATAATATAAAGACTGTCAAATTCATGGGAACGGGACGTACAAACAGCATGGGGACCAATAGGACCGATGCGCACCAATTTAAGGTATTCTGAAATGTTGCAGCAGCTTTATGCCTCTTCGTGCCTCCAATTTGGCAAGTACGATCCGAAATTGCCTGTCTTTAGAAACTCAGCTAAGATTTCCGACGCCGAGGGTCAAGTAAGTCAACATACTCTTACTCTTCCGTTCTCAACCTCTCTTTAAGGATCGGTTGCAATTATCAGCATAAAGACCGCAATCACCTACTAGCGTAATAAAAACGGTTCGCTTGATTTAACACACATTAAATAGCCAGTTAGATCTGTTCGTATTATCATCAGCACCTCAGCCTAGGAATTGGTCGTTGAATTTTAGAACAATAGATTTAAAGGAACAATGTATCTCCACATTAGTAAATGATACCGTTCATAGTTTTATTGTCACTCAAATTTAACTTATATAATACTGGATATACCGTTAGGCTAAGATGTTTATTTTTGCTGTTTTATGTTTGATTTACTTGTAATACGTGATTTTGAAAGTTCTTACTCCTTTTCATTACCCCGACTATTATTTGAATCGTCTCTTTTATTGAAATACTTATTTAAGTTACCTTTATTTTACTTCCAGCAAACGATAAGAATGCGATATAATCTGGAAAATCCAGCGATTCCTTGTAATACAGTGGGGTAGCTGACTCAGTTGGACAACCACGTAATTTATCAGTTTCCCTGAAGGAATACAAGCTCTCGTTTTCGTCCTTTTGTTGCGTATAATAAATTTAGATATTTGATGAAGTCACTTCCCGCACCCCCAATTATTATCAATTTACCGACATGTGACATCATTGGTGCCTAGAAACTGTTGAATCTTCTTAAGTTCTTCGTGTAAATCCGTAAGTTATGAAATATGACTTTTTCAACCCTTTGAAAGTACGTAGTGCCATTTCGTCCCGTTATAGAATCACAGATTCTTTCGCGGAAGATGTATGTCGAAATTAATCAATTTCCTGTATATGAATCAATACGAACTTTGTTCCGTCCGTAATTCTTGTCAAAGTAGATGTGGGTATGTCAACCAAAGTTTGGTTGTTTTTATGTAGTTTCGGTAATTTAGAATTCAAACGATGTCATCGCCTATGATTTCAAATTTCTAAAAGTGGGACGCAGACGATTCTAGCCTTTATTTACATTTGCGTTTCGAATTTTAATGCTTTATTATTATTACAAACTTTTCTAAATTTTATCTTACTTAGCAGGTTTAATTTCTATTTCATCTAATTGATATTTTATTATTTTCCTTAATTAAATAATATATTTCAGTTTATGCTAATTATTTTAGCTTAAAATATATTATGCAACTAACGCTTCTTAATTATTTTTCGGTTCTAGATTCCCTAGTAACGATTATTATTCTTTTTATCTATAATTTAATTTTTCTTGCAATAAGTATTATTTACTATTGAAACGTTATACGATATGGATAATTTAGAATTTCGAATAATAATATATTATATACCAAGGGACTAAAGTGCCTCTTTTAATCTCGTTGTCGCTTGAGAAATAATCCCTTGAGGTATTAAAAAATAATTTAGTCCTGAGGTATATACATTATTATTTGCACTTCCAAAAAGTTTAAAATAAAAAGGGTCGACGAAAGTAAGATAGCATGATTTGACATTGACAGTTCATTTGATTTATCAGGGTATGCTTCACGCCAAATACTATATAAATTTTATTTGCGAAGCGCGTAAATAACACCTTCAGCAATGGTAATTTTAATTAGTTAATTTTTATTGTTTCCATGGATTTTCTTTGTTTATGCGGGATTTGAAGTTCTTTAATTCCCTTGGGACTAAAGTAAAATTTTAATACTTTGAGATTAAAAGTGTTGCTGTAGTCATTGAAACAAACTATCACATGCAACAATTTGTATTTAGATAAATGAATTTAAAAAAGCTATGAAATAATCGTTGAACAACCACGCTTTAGACGCCAGAAAACAGTAACTATTGTAGAAATGATTGATAAAGTGCAAAACATGGTTCTAATGAACCGTCACAGCGGCTGAAATTGCATAAACTAGCAGAAGCAACGAGTACTTCAATCGATCAGGTAACCTACATTTTGAATTCTAAATTGAACATGAGTAATGGGTAAATATCTTCAAGATGGGTGCCCCGTTTACTCACTCATGTTCAATATCGACATCTGGGAAACCTTGTCAGCGTTTTCAAAAAATTCTACTGACTTTGTGCCATTTTATTTCTTGTAATGATACGCGGATTCGCCATTTCACACTAGGATGTAAACCATGGTACCGCATCTCCAAAGAAAGCAAAAATGATTTTGTTGGAATAAGGTTACGCCATCAGTTATCTGGGATAAAAAATAATTTTACTTTAAACTAATTTCAAAAAACAACAAACTATACGCAGAATACCATGCTGACTTCGATAAACTAAACTCTATTCCTCTAATTCACCACCCTTAGTACACCATCTTTTCCTAAAATTAACAATAGTTTGGTGGCAGACACTTTCAGGTAATGAAGCACCGATTAGCACAGTAAATGGCTATTTTGATGACCTTGAAGAAAGCAATTTCTAGGAAGAAATCCAAGATTCAGTATTATTATTTAGTTTTAATACGTATTTGTTGGTAAATTTCAATTTTTTGCTTTGTAAAGATTTTCAAAAATGTACTGCTAAATGTATAATATATATATATATAAAATAAAAACCTTCTTAAATATTGAAATGTATTTAATACCTCTGAAATAGGTGTTTCGCGATTTTGACAAGGTATGACAAACTTTCTTTAATACGTTGCAGCTTTAGAAACAACACTGAGTTCTGCCTTTACCAGAAATAATATTTAAAAAAAGATTTTTAAAGGATATTTCGCGTTTTTATATACACTTAAATTAGAGATACCTCAAAACTATTAAATAGAGGAATTGATCAACGATTAACATTAATACAAATTTTGTATTTTTTCAGTATTGGCCTATGATGATCCAAAGATCAGCGATCTTCCTGAAGGTGTAGTCGCGGAACTTATGGATATTTTAGATCATTCTGAAACATTACTACGTGGAACATGTAGCGATCCTGATGCTAATAAGGTAGAATTTCTATTATACACTCAGAATTCGACGGCCAACCCAGTAACTTTAGACCCTAAAAATCCACAAGAAATTGATGAAAATAAAAAATTAATATTAGTAATACACGGATGGATAGCTGGTTCAAATGCTTACGGTATTCAAGAGGTGAAAGATGCTTTATTAAATACTCATGATTATAATGTTGTCATTGTTAATTGGAAGCCTCTTGCGTGGCAGTTATACACAACATCAGTTTGTCAATTGCCAAAAATAGCTAAAATAGTAACAGCATTTTTGTGCATCGTTAGCCAGCAGAAAAGTATATCTTTAGAGGACGTAACAGTAATCGGACACTCCTTATGAGGACAAATGTCTGGACTTATCGGTCAAGAGTCTACTCAAATGTGTAATCAACGCATTGGAGAAATAATAGCTTTAGATCCAGCAGGACCTTTGTACTTTGGAGTTGATCAAACCGACCGGTTAGATCAATCTGATGCAAAGTTTGTTCAAGTAATTCATACAAATGGAGCACAATTTGGATATTTAAAAAATTGTGGCCATCTTGATTTTTATGTTAATTGTGGATCAATGCAACTTAACTGCCTAAAGTTTAATATTTCTCCTAAGGTTTTAGTTAATTTACCATTAGCAGTAGGTAAGAATAAAAAATTGAATTTAATGCATCAATTTATAAAATTTCATTTTCAGTTGCGTGTTCTCATTTGCGTGCTCTAGATTATATGGCGAAATCGATAGATAATGTATATACCGGAATTGGTTGTACTAAATGTCCATTAATGTGTCCACCTCTTAAAAGAACTGGAGAAAGAATTAGAATGGGATATCAAGCGCCTACAACGGCAAAGGGCTCTTATTATGTACCTACAATAAACGTCTCAATGGAAGGCTTTGATATCTTCCGAGATTCTTTACTTTAAAATGCATTATTGGTTCTACAGATTTATTGAATAAGAAAAATATGAACTTAAACTATTTATAGATGATAGGACACGATAAATATTGAAAATGTTAGTTAATATCTTTAAAACTGTCATAAGTATATATTAAAAACTTTTATGTGCTCGGAAATCGAACACCGGTCCTTTAGATTTGATCTCTAGCACGTTAACCATCACGTTATCAAGCTCGCATTACGTCACAAGTCGAATTCTTTCATATATGTTCTTAATTTACTAAATATAAAGATGTTAATATCAGAAGAATTACTAACGTGATTAAGAAGAGCCGTCATCTTATCAAGATTCACCTAAGATTAGTAGTCAGTGACTAAATACTTAAAATTAACATAATCGTTAATATATTATAAAATAAATAACTTAATTTATAATATGTAGTCTAGAGGACAGGTTCAATTCCTAGGCATTTTTAAAAATCTTATTAATTAAAATTTTCGATAATTACTGTAGATTTGATTAATAATTAAATATTCTAAGATTCACGAAAATACAAGATTCTTAGTTCCATCCTCTACACGTTTCCTTATTTTCTTATTAAACACATAAAAATTCACTTAGAATAATTCACAATTTCGAATCTTGAAAGTGACTACTATTTTATAATTCTTTGTATCCATGTGCGTTGCTTTTGACTTTGTTTTATTATGCGGTTAGAGATAGATATATTTTAAAAATTAGTTTTGCTTCATACTCCTTTATATCTATTTCCTTAGCTTTAAATTTCGTTTGTACCCTACATAGGGGATTGAAATACGGTATATCGAAAACGTCTGTTCTCTTCATTCTTAGAGAGGGCATTGTTATTTAATTTATCTAGAAAATATAAGTGCGAGGGTTTATGTACATTACAATTTATAAAAATGTGAACTCTTGACTAGCAGGAATAAATTGTAAATCTCGGTTTTACAATTTGAAATATGCACCCAGAAACCTCCTATTCAGCTTCTGCCGATTTGACAGGAAGTGATTGCAACCGTTTTGTAATGACACTGCGTATATATGATTCTGGAGATTAAATTGTATGTAAATTTCTATTTCTTCTAATTCATCACAAGGTAAGGACTACCACGCCAACCGTAAAATGCTCGAATTCATGAATCTCGAGTCTGTATAAGACGGAAGTGACTTGCAGACTTCAACTACACAACGGAGATGAGTAGTTATAAAAACATTATTAAACAATATAATCAACAATAGAGAGGATTAAACCAATTCATTTAATTATATAATTAAACCTTTCCATCACGAATTTTTATTTGTAATGTTGCTTCTTTGGTCTAATTTGGCAGCGTGCTAATTGCTCTAGTTACGTTTCTCTTAATTTGTAACCTTTTATTAGACTGCTAAGCAAACTAATTTTAGGTCAGTGTTATTTAGCACAGACCTAAGGGTTTAAATTACCCTTACTTTTCTTTACACTTTTATTACGGTAAAGGTTCACCTACCTGCTTGTAGGGAATGCAAATTCTTTAAATTTTAATTTATTTATAA
>JAHWXV010198595.1:0-12126 GCA_024586415.1 Phrixothrix hirtus | reverse complement strand
AATAGTTTATAATAACTGAATGTTAACAATCGTGAACACTTCTTGATTGTTAAATGTGATGTTGTTGATAATAAATCCAAATCCTTTGGAAATAATTATTTTTGTAAGTTAACTTTATATTTTAATGGTACAAGATGGTGGCCATGTACTTCATTATATAAATGTAAGTATTTCGAAATAATATTGATGCAATTAATTTTAAATTTCTTCCGTAATTTCCATTGTATGAAGAACGTTGAATTCCAAAATCAACTAAAATTTACTTCAATCGTTTTAAATTACTTTCTCGCCTGGCACAAAAACTTGAGGTAAACTGATACAGATAAAATTTGGTTTTTGTAATGCTTAAATTCTTAAATAAACTCAATTTTATTTTAATTACATTCCTCTTTCATCGAAACGAACTTGTTTCAGGTTATGTCGTACTTTAATCAACTTAGATTGATTTAATTATGATTTAGCAAGAAAAGCAAGACACGCACTTTCGGTGGTCAAAATACTACAGAAAATTAGTGAAGATTCGGCCAGAGTGTAGGTCGAAATGGCTGACTTCGCATTATTTTTAAAATTTGCCAGGCGAATCTTTAAATGGACATAAATATTTAATTATGGGATAGATTTGAATTAGGAGCTCATATTCTTACTTCAAATTATTGACAGCATCTTTTTGCGAAGCCTCAATTAATACTTTTACAATTTTTAGAAATCTTTGGTGGCCAATTTGTAAAACACCAAAATGGTCTGTGGCCATGACAAATATTTTTAACATTTCTTACATTTTGTGCAAAATTTCAATGAAATGAATGGAAAATACTAGTATAACATTCTACAGCTCCTGATGATTGATATTTCCATTATTATTTTGAAGAAAATTGTGTTACTTGAACGTATAGTGCATTTAAAGATTCACACAATTTGTTCTTATATCACAGTGTTATTCTGCTATATTGTTATATGTTTACACTATAATATTTATTTACATGAATTCTATAAGGTTAGAAGGTTAGAAGGTTTCAGGAGTTAATCTCAAATTTTTATATTTATTTAAATTATTACAATTAGTAAGTGCAAATGTTCAGATATTTCATCTGCATGGGTTTACTAAAATAGTATTCTAAATTTTGCTTAAATTATCCTTTACATACAATTGTTTAATTTGAAATTTGATCTGATATTCTAATTTTAATACCGATATTTGCGCGTAACATGTTATTTTTCTTATTTTATTGTTTGTATTTTGAAAAATGGTTCTTTTAATGATTACATGACCTTCCTACATTAATACTATCAAATTATCTTAGATTTTTTCAATCTTATACACAATTTGCTTTGAAATATGAGGTAATATAATCAAATTAATGTATTTATCCTTACGTATGTGGGTCGCTGAGGAATACGTAAGCATGATGCTTACTTGCAGAAGCAGAGTACCTTTTACTGTTATCAGTATGGAATGGAATAGTATTTTCAATTTCTAAACTTGGTGGTCAACTCACTACAGAAAAACATTTGAATCGTTAACTGGCGCAAATGAAATGTTTATACTATCAAGCTTTAGCCAATTCACCTACAATAATGAAACTCCGGCATCAGAACTGTTAATGAATTTAGGTAAAGGTTAAAGAACGAAACTTTTGAATCCAACGTTGATCCAAAAATACCTACTGAACTATTCCAGTAGATGAGAAAAATACAGGATCTAAAGGTTATAAAGTACGTCAGTGGTGTAGATTTGGAGTTTTACTACCATGTTACGTCTTGACCTCCTTCATCCAAAAAAAAACTGTGATGATTAAACTCGATAGGCTACAGCAATGCACTTTATTCCTTTGCTTTAGTTATCTATTAGGTTTGTGTTGCCTTTATGGTATATAATATTTGTCTAGTTAATAATATAAAGTTTTGTATTAACAACTTTTCTTTTTAAAATAAAGTGAATAAAAACACAGATTACAGTTTTAATGCCTGTAAAACAATAAATTCGTGAAAATTTTTGAGTTTTGTGCAAAAACAATATAAAATTACACTCTTTATTGCTAATAACATCACAAGTTTTCTAAATTTTGCATCACTATCAAGTGTAGAAAGTAATAGTCTATTATATACAAAAGGACTAAAGTGCTTCGTTTAATCTTATTTTTTAGCACTTTTGAAAAATTTCTAATCACAAAGTTCGAAGAAGATAATATTGCATGATTTTGCTATTGAGAGTTCATTCGATTTATTAATGTATGCTTCACGGTAAATGAATTTAATTTACGAAGCGTTATAGAAACGCGTTCGGCAATATGTAATTTTTATTGGTTAATTTTTGATATTGCCATGGTGAGCGGGATTAAATTTACTGTCGACCTCTGACTGTTACGTAGGCTGCAGTTATGTTTAAAAACGATCGTTGTACACGCCGTAATGTTTCTGATGTTATTGACCTACACGATTCTGCAATCCTTTCCTTTAAATCATCAATATTAGAAGCAAGCGGAGTTAAAAACCCTTGATGTTTTAACACGCCCCAAAGAAAAGGATCTAAAGGACTGATATCAGGACTTCGTGACGGCAATGGAATAATTGAAACACTTCCTATCCCTGTATTTTCAAATTCAGTTGATAAAAATTTCCTGACGTTTTGATAGAAATGAGGTGTTGCACCATCTAACTGGAACCATAAATTTTGGCGTGTAGGAAGGTCCACATCGTCCAGCAATAACGGTAACTCGTTTTGCATAAACTTTAGAAACATTTGTCTATTTAACACCCTTGCAAATAAGTATAGCCCAATATACGCTCTCCTAAAATTTCACACCAAACAAGGAACAAATTACATGGTTGGCGAGTTGAGGTTCTACCAATACCTTTTCCGGGAAACATCGGACTAGCTTATGTATCGTCGTTCAGGCTTACGTAAAAGTCAAAGCAACTTTAAGTAATTAAATAAAGTATGTAAGGAACAAATTGTTTGAAAGTGTGCTACTCGCGTGTGCTTTCGATTTTCTTGGGCGTAATAATGAGAATTATGCCTACTAATATAACCGTTAGTTGTAAATGTTGCTTTATCTGAAAACATACACTTGCTTAAAAAATCAGGGTCGTCTTGAATTTTTTGGAGTATAAAATTACAAAATTCTAATCATTTGACAAATTCAGGCTCTTTTAGTTCTTGCACTAGCATTACATGATATGGATGAAATTTATTTGCACGTAAAATTTTACTTGCTGAAGACTGGCTTATTTCAATATTTCTAGCAATCGAATTTTGATTTATATGGGGATCTTCCGTTACACTACGGATAACTGCTATTTCATTCTGCTCACTTGTGGCAATTCTTTATCTAGGTCTTTTAGTAGGAGGCCAATTTTGTCTTAACTGAGTTTCAAGATAGCGAAAAATTTTGTCAGTTGGTGCTCTACTATGTGGATAACATTTATGGTACAAATTTGCGGCAGCAACGACATTTTTCCGGCATTAACCAAAAATTAAAATCATATCAGTCTTTTCGTTATTTGAATACATCTTCTAATAAATGAATATAATTGGACAATAAACGTCAAAGTTAATGACGAGGATGTTTGAACTACTGCGAACGCTTGTTTGACTAATATAATATTTATGCTTTCAAATAATATTAAAGGTGCATACCAATTTTACTAGTAGTTCATTATACTCGTAGTAGTTTAAATATTACAACTTAATTATTGACAGTTGGACATATGACAAATATTATTATTATTATTATTATTATTATGTATCTATGTTTCTGTATTGGAATAGCGTCCTATGAAAGTGAACACTGGGTTGGCTATTTGGGACAGGGTCGTCAATACTCAGCAATAGCCCTGTATATATTTGCTGGATCGGGTTTCCGAAATACTTCCCACGTAATAGTATGTTGGTTCTGATAAGAACCGTTTGTCTGGTGTCTCGTGAATTGAATGTCTTAGTAATAGCAAGCTGGGTCTCTTAAGGATGTTGTTAATTTTATTGTTCCTTTTATGAAACGTTGGGTTTAGGATCTTCGTTATAATACCATAATCTCCACATATTTCCAAAAAAGTGAGACCACAGAGTAATTTTGCACTCACAGATTGTAATTTTTCAAATTTTCTTGTTTTTTGAAGTATTTCCTCCTGGTAGAGCTTCAATATGTTATATTTTAAATTTCCGCGGGTATTATGTGTTGAATTGGATTTCTGAGATTTCTGTCACGCAATCGTTTGTTTGTTCTTATAAGAACTGTTTATGTGGTGACTACATTTCGACAAATTCCATTGAAGTAGAATAATACAATCAGCTCCCATTTCTGGACATACTAATAACCAAAAAGGCAGGTGGTACCTTAGGTCATACAGTATACAGGAAAGCCTCACACATAAACAGATACTTAAATGCCCAATCACACTACCATCCGGTGCAACTACACTCAGCTATCAAAACTGTAATAACAAGACCTAAAAGACTAGCCGACGCCGAAAGTGTGAACAAAGAAATGACCACACTCCGAAGGGCACTTTACAATAACGAATTTATTGGGCTAAATATAAAACGGGCACTAAAACCAAAAACATCTTCTAAAGAGAAGAAGAAAAACCTATTAGCAAGACGTATCTCCCTTACGCAAGAGGAACTACAGACAAAATCGCTAAAATCATAAATAAAAAATATTCAACACTAACTTCAAAACAGATAGAAGAATCAGTAATGTACTTCGAAATCCGCAAACGACAATAACATCAGAATGCCAAGGTGTATATGAAACCCCATGCCTTGACTGCAAGCAATCATATTTAGGGCAAACCAACAGAAGGTTCAATGTACGACGGGAAGAACAAAAATTCCGTGGTAAAAATTGAAAGAAGCCCAACTTGTAAAGACAGCATAACATACTATCGGTTCCGATAACACCAAAATACTCGCAAACATTGAGTACAGCCACAAAAACTAAATCTGTACACACAAAGAAGGCAATGTGGACAGCAACCATGCGTACCTACAGGCACGATAACACGCAACCTAGCGAAAAAAATTTCTCTCAAGAAGTGAAAGCGGCAGAATATATAAAAAATACCAACAAATGCCGCATAACAGCAATTCCACATGTACAACGACATTGAGAAACAGCTAGACTTGATAATGGAAAATGAAAATTTGCCGAAACGTCCTCACCAGACAAATGGTTGTTATCAGAATCAACAAATGGTTAAATGGAGGAATCTCAGTAACCCAATATTTCAGAGGTGACACTAGAAACAAAGCGAGATCTAAGTAAACTGTATCTTAAAGCACCACTGGCAGAATAGCCCAGCAAGGATTGAATACACCCACTTTACAGTAAATTCTTAATAGTACATACATACGTATGCGTGTAAATATTCTCTGAAAGGTTTGCACCATTAGAGAACTTGACTGATTTAAAAAAACCTAAAGCAGCTGTAACCCACTAACATCTAAAGAAAATAAAAGGATTTAAATTTTTACTATATATTAACATATACCCGTATATAAAATTACAAACCATTAAAAAGTCTTAACAATAGACCCTTTTCATACAGGTATTCCAAAATAGCAGAGCGTAGAGAATCTCAAACTTTTCAGAAAATCAGAAACATAGTTTCAAATTTATAAAGTTACAGTTGTACATTTTAATTGAATTAAAGCAGATAAAGTCGTTAAAACATACTTCACATTAGGTTATCTTAAATTTGACTTAATCCCCAAAACTTGCTAAAACTATCCAAATCGCCCCAAAAATTAGTTTTATGCAACAATTGCATAATACACAAAGTAGTCGTGACAAACATTTGAAATAACTGTACTAGACATCAGAACATATGCAAGGGAATACATCGTATATTCAAGAAACGACCTATAAAATGTCTCACATACATAAATGTAGTCCCGCACGCAGTAAAACGGTGCTGCATATCATTAACTTCTAATTTAAAAAATGTCACATTCCCGAGTTCTAAAGATAAAGAGTAATAGTCAAATAAATACCCATATTTGCTGCAGAATTATTCATTATTATCCTAAATTATTATAATTTCACGTTTAGAGTGTTATTTGTTTTATTTATTAATTAATTTGACCCGAAGTTTTCTGAATATTACAAAGCTACATCAATTACGACCTGAAAATGACGCACAATATACGTAATTGAAAAATATTTAGTGAAAAATATGTCAGTGTAGGAAATCTAATGTTGAAAATCAAACCTTCAGCTGTTGGATATTGTGAAATTCTGAATGAGCAGAAATTCAACGGATATTTTCTTTCAGCAATTTCGATGGGGACAATAAAACCTTAGTCTATTGATGAGTCCTAACTATTTTCTCCCTTCGCAATCCTTTATGGCTAATATTGTTTCAATAATTTTTGTTAAGACAATTAGTTGTATTAATATTTCTTCCGCACAAATAGTACTTTCGTGAATAGCGATCAATCGTTTACACAGGGCGTAAAATAAGTTTTATTATACTGAAGCTGCTCTAGACGTTAATTAATAATTTTTTCTAAAACACTAGGAAAACAGCAGCTCTATAACAAAAACGATGAAAAACTATTAAAAGGTAAAAGATACATTGAAGAAATTTGATCATAACATGGCTATCAAGTTCCTATGACTCAGATACATTCAAATTAGATATCGTTACAGGGCGGTATAGAATAATATGTTTCGTACTATCTTAGCTCAAAAAATTTCCGACATTAGTAACATAATTATAAATACCTATGGTTTTCGCCAAAAAAGGTATTCCAATTTGGTAAACGTTTATTGCAAAAACCAGTTTTTTCTAATCGTTCTAGTGCAGAATATGCAATGAACAGTTTAAATACCACAAGTGCGTTTACAAAAAACAATACGCTTGTAATTGACTTTAAATTAATTACTGGCGTTACAGTATTCTTAATTGATATTCCCATTTTGTTGTTTATTTAAGATTATTTTATCTTAATGTGTTGTACGCAGAGCGTAAATATAGTAAGACCATGCAACTGACCCAACATGGAAACAAAACACACCACCAATTAATACTTACACATGATATACCCAAAGAGTACTCGGAGTCTTAAAGAAAAACTAAAGCATACGTGAAAGTTACTGTACAAAATCGAAGATTGTAGAACGAGAATATCGTTGCTCAAAGAAAATAACAGCATGCAATACCTTACTAAATACATTAGGTTTTCGCATGGATATCTAAACTAAGACCATGATTACGGAATATTTAGGGACAGTTAGGCAATAGTACACACTAAGCACACATCATCAAAATCGTTTACACAAGCATGCATAAAGTGATAATGTACTGAATAGTTTAACCAAGCAAACAACAAAAAGAAGGAAGTGATATTCCTACCACATTAGAAGAAAATATTCGAAAAACTACTTAGTAAGATAAATCAAGGGTATCAAGATGCCATTACAAACAAAGTGGGAGTGAAAATATATCCTGAACGTTTTGAAATACCACTGTGTAGTGAAATAATACCTAGAAGTCGTATGTGACGTTGTAAATATTGTTAAATCTACAATTAGTAAAATCTATCTGGATAACAATTTACGATTTTCCTGAAAAAAATCCAAAGAAGAGTATAAATACTCCTGTACTTGAATACATCTACCAAACCCAGCTTAAGTATGCAATCTGCGCAAGATTTTCATAACCTACAAGTTTGATTTGAAGAAACTATTACCTAATAACACAAAAATATAACAGTAGTCATTAACTGAGCCTAAATTTATCAAGAGGATTCACTCGAATTAGAATATTCAATTAATCCAAAGTAAACACATGCTGTCTAATACTAGCTGATAGATAAAAGTTAAAAGATCCTTCCTCAAGAAGAAAAGGTTTAACTGACGTAATGCAGACATCTCCGAGTCAAATTAAAATCAAAGAACGACGAAAGAAATTAATTTAATGGTAATGTAGAAACGAGAGTAAACGATATAAACTCGAAATCAGAAGCAAATCTAGGTACTTGCTAACGTCATTGTGAGAGGAGAGTATTAAGAATAAATGATATGTCCACAGATAAGGTGTTAACTCGGTAAAGAGACTAAAATGGTTAGCGAAATAGAGAATGAAGAATTTAAAATTTTAAGAACATTTAAGATCAACAACGAGAGCTTATAAATATTTTAAAGTATTCAACAAGAAGAAAGATCGTATATAGAAAACTGAAAGAGAGAAGAAGAGGTATGTCTTATACAAAGCCTGAGAATAACAATTTTAGCCTAGATGGAAAGAAAAATTTCAAAGGTTGTAAGACCGTCGCCTTCTACGACTCACAGAACCCACTTGCGGTAAACGATATCCTTCAAAGGCCCATGCTTCAGTGCGATATTTTATTTACGACTTGGAACAGTAATTAATGTGGTGGTAGATAAATAATATTTTTATGGATAGCTCAACTCAAAATCGGTAGAGTAGCGGGTGATTGGTTATGATAACTGTTTGGTTACTCCCCGGCTATCACTTACGTACCGTTACCTTTACCACTTTCGAAAAAATTAGTTTAAGGTCTTGATATTGTTAAGCAAAGATAGTTCATGAGTAGAAATTTTTTTTCTTAGGCGCCACGTTTTTGCTAATATTAAAAGAATGAATAGAACTCTTCGAATCGGCTGGTATATTTCGATCGGAGCAAATGCTAGTACAAAAACGAAACCTACACATTGGCCTTAAGACCTTGCTCATTCAAAAGGTCAAAGCGATAAATTCTCTAAATATCATAAATTAAGTTCGTGAATCTGAATGAGAATGTTACTACATATTAAAAGAAGTAAATTCAGTTCACAAAACCCCAAAAGTCCGTCGTGTTATTTCTCCCCCACAACGCAAATAAAACAAGAGAAATAGGAAATAAAGTCAAAAACTTAATAATTAAGACATTTTGTATAAAATGTTATCAGCTGTATAATTGATCCAAAATTTTCTTATTTCATAATTAAAGACCAACACAGTTAAAGGACATTTTAAGTAATTAAAATATTTCTAGAACATTAAAATAAGATCCAAGAGATTCAGCTGATTTAATATAAATTATTTAAATCCGAATTCGTAAAATGAAAATTCTGGGGCTATTCGATTTGGTTTTCAACCTACCAACGTTATATAAACCTTTTTCTTTCATGAGAGATAAGTAGTTTTACCTTAGAGTGCACGCAAGGCCGACCATTTGTGGTACGGCTACGTTTCTTTGACTATTCGCAGGATAATAATTTATTAGTTTGCATTACCAAATTGAATAAAGAAAATTAAATGGAAGGTCCTATTGTTTTAAATAAAGAATTGTCACTTTACAACTTTAACAACTACTAACAAAAAAGCAAATAACAGGCGTATATTTTAATTGTTAAGTTTCATTAATTAATTCTAAATTGGTGTGAATTCTATTTTAGCCTGCGAAATACAAGTTATTATATTAGCTGAATTTCTATAATGTTGCCATGCTGCAACTTAGTTACATAATCATTGAATGTAAAATTAATTTTAAATGTAGCGCAAATCGGCTATATATTGAACGATGTCACCGAATTTCGTTTACAAGAGCTTTTGGTATCTTATTAAACTAGGTCCTGTGATCCTATTTTTAATAACAGCATTCCTCCTTACAACTTGTGACTTCTTAAAGCAACCCTAAATACCAGAAATTAATTAATCGCAGGCCAAACGGTTAAGCATCGGAACCAAACGAATGAGCGATTTCCTAGAGTAATTACAACGAGAAATCCTCCTACATATAGGTGGTAAACGGTACTGACCAAGGTTGTTTTCGGACCCTAGAAACTTCAACTAGACTCCAGAAGTTAATTGGCTCTCCAGTGCGACGATAGCTGCCGATAGATCTTTGGATGTTCCTCATCGTGGTCAAAATTTGGCAAACACCCTGTAGCGTCAATCACTGAAAATTAAAATAATCCAATTCCATAGTGACATTGAAAATTTCTAAGCAACTAACAATAAACCTACCTTAAATCAATTACCCAAGTTTATATAAAAAATTAGAACTTATTACAAGTACCCGCTTCCACTAAGTACTATTATACAATGCCGCTCCGCGGCGAAAAAAATTCTCGTAACCTTATCGCGTAACGAAAGCGATGCACGCCGTAATTCAAAAATGTTGGATCCTCAGAATTGTCAGCGGTACTCAAATAAGTCTAAATCTTAATTAATCTTAATGTATACAAAACCTAAGAACAAATTTCTTAATTCATGCTCTTTAGATTTACTTAAACTGACCCAAACTTTGAACTTAACTCAAAGAAAACTATAAGTTAAATAAAACTGTGACAATTTTTATTTGAACCTTCTAGATTGTTTTCTGATAATTTTCCTAACAACTGGCGTCTACAAAATGTATCTGTTTTTGTATATTTACATTTTGTTTAATTTATAATTATAAATAGGTGCAACGTTTCTACATAAAACTTATACATAAAAGTCGCTAGGTCAGGGAATGGTAGATGGTCAACCAAGTCGAACTAAAATTCATGAATTTTTACCATGGCAACAGTTAAACTGTGTGCAGGTGCATTATCTTGATAAAACAGTACTTTTTTTAAATACGGCTATTTTTTAATAAAAATAATTTCACGGCCATATCAAAAAACCGTAGTATCCATCACCTTCCCAGCAAAAACGATTATTTTCACCTTCCGTGGAGTGAGTGCACATTTCAAAATTCACTATTTAGACTGTTGCTTCGTCTCAGCGTTGAATCAGCGTTTGTCCACAGTTAAGAATCGCCGCCAAGAAATTGCCTCGTGTTGCTTAAACGGCTACAGTGGGACTTTACGAATGTTCAATTCAATCTGATTATAAACCCACGTGAGCAATCGCAACATCCAACGTGCGGATAGGTTATGAATACCCGATTCTGCCAGTAATATATGATAAACGCGTCCTTTTTATATGGCCACACTATCTGATATCTATCTAACCTTAATTCGAAGGTCATCCTGTACAAATTCTACTTTTTCAATGTTTTCCGTAGTGGTTACAGTTATCCGCCGCCCCGAACTATCACCATCAGCCAAGCTGGCGCAACTACGTTTATATTCAGCTACCCATCTTTCACGCTAGTAAATAATGGGACAATATCCCTATAAACCTCGTCAATTTTTACTTTAATTTGTGTAGGCGTATTACCTACGAAATGTAAGAACATAATGATACCGCGGTATTCCATTCTTTCCATTTTCACAAAATCACGGATATCGACTAACTTGAAAAGACTACCATGCAACAACTGAGTATTTAAAATGACTGAAAATTTTATATGCACTTTTCCAGATGTACAGAATTGTAATAACGTATTCACATTAAGGCTCACAACACTTCAGACGCTCGTCGTACTTTATATTAATTCAGTAGGTATAAGAGTTAGGCTTTAGGGAAAAAGGATTAAAGAAAAACATGGGATTTTAATAAAGGAAAAATAATTCCCTTAAAATCGCAAATTGTCACATAGGCAATAGCGAATAGATTAACTGTATAATATTTTGTGCGGTCTTCCCTGAAAATGAAATAGTATAAGTTGTTTTTAGTAGAAATAAATAACGGCTTTAGTGCTGATAATTAATTTTTTATTAAAGCGATAATCAATTTAAACGCTTTCATTCGTATAATTGGTGATCCACTAAGAACATTATCGATGATGTATTCATTTTATATACATAGTTGTTATTATTCTAGCAGACTGTGATATGGTTCATAACAATATGAAATATATAATTAAAATAAAAAATAAATTAATTATTTGGTCAGTGTTGTGTAAGATATAGGTTTAGTTAAAATTTTGCAAAAAGAAAGTTTATCTAATTTTCGTCAAAGTACAAACATTTGAAAATAAATTTAATAAGTTATAGAATATTAAATTTATTTTACAGTAATTAATGATTAAGAGCTAAAAAAACTAGAAGACACACTTCATTATAGGATTGAGTCACAAAAACACATGTTAAAGATTTCTTCTTGTACTCGTTATTAAAAGAGTATTTCTAAAGGGAATTTTGAAATTGGATTTGATTTTATTAATACTGTATGTATATTCTCTTTAGAAGTATATATATATATATATATATATATATATATATATATATATATATATATATATAT
>JAHWXV010198594.1:0-11474 GCA_024586415.1 Phrixothrix hirtus | reverse complement strand
TTAATATTCTCGTACTTTTATTTTCTATATTCATTTCATGTAGATATAGTTGCCTAAGGAACAGATTCCATTCCTAATCCTAGCAAAAGGGCTTTATTTTACGCGAAAATAAGCTTTATACTTGTTAAATTTTTATTAAGCTAAAATAACTAGTAACACTCTTCACAATGGGTGAGTGTCCCACCTATAGTGAAATTTCTTACATAACTAATAATCAAAATAATAATCGTGGAATTTAAAAATACACCGGCGAAATAATGGTATTGTACATAATAATTTATTATTTTCTCCAAAATGTTCACAAGCACATGGGATGTATCCTAATTCCATTATGAAATTTTAGCATCATATATAAATAAATCAGAGATCTAATTTGGAACAAAAGATTTAAGAATCCAACATATGTCAATTAAATCTAATCCACTCGCCTTTTGATTTCAAAGCTCATATTTTTGTTTTACCTTGAAAATAGGAATTTCTTTAGTAATCAGAAGAAACATTCTACAAGTTATGTGTATTTTGTATAAATTTGGTTAACCTAAAAATGAATTATTTTGTTGCAGTTTCCCTATCGCCTGTTTAAAAATAATTTGTTGTATTTACCTTCAAATTTATTTGTAATTTTTTCACACTAAAGATTTTCTAGCAAATTTAATTTTACGATAATGGCACGTAAAAGACGATACACAAAAATAAAGCATTAATTTCAAATAATATATAAATGAAACGCGTGTTTGTTCGTAATAGTATAATGCCTATAGTGAACCTATAATTTGAAATACGACCCTCTCTTGTATTGAACCCATACTATGCATAATATAAGTTTCCTCAATGTTTACAGGTAAAATCAGTGATCATGAAAATGTTTTATCCTTATGTTATCCAATTTTTCTAGTATACCAATTGAAAATACATATAAACAAAAATATATATTTCGCACTTTTTAATGGTAGACTAGCATCTCTCAACACTTTTTAAAGGATTTACATTACACTCTGTATATCTGAACTTTATTATTTTTAAATATCATGTAAGTAAAGATTTAAAAATTGACTATAAATTTGTAATATAAAATTCAAATTACAGGAAAGGGTTTACACTTTTACAATAATTATGCTTCATTATTAGATGTTAAAATTTTTAAACGATCGCGCGTTTCATTTAAGTACATTTATGAATGTATTAACGTTCCTCTAAGAAAAACTAGTGCTTATCCATTAATATATATATAGGGTCAGTCAAAATTATGTGGAAGCTTTAAAGCTTCTAAGGACAAAATAAAATAATAAACTGTAAATATTCTAGTAGAAGACTTAAAAGGTAGAGGGTGCTGAAGAATCTTTTATTTCATACTCTCTAGCTAAAATAATTAAGGCAGAGAACTGTATAGGCTTTGAAATTTTCTAGCACTGCATGTTATATTATAGTCTGTGTTTTATCAATTTCTGGTTAATTTAGACAACTAGAATTCCCACTCTTTTAATATTTACAAAATATTAAAACATTTTACGCCATCTCATAATAATTAATTATAACTACATACAGAGTTTTGTTTCTCTTAACCAGTATATTATATTTCTACAGCTATCATATATTCAAAATTATTTTATTTACATTTTGATTTCAAAGTCAATTTCACTTATATATGTATCTAAAACTTTAAGCAATATTTTCCTGTTATTTTCTTAAGAATTTGATTCCTATTTATATATGGCTAATTTAAATAGCACAGATTTCGAGTTTCTTAATATTTTCAAAAGTTTAAAAAATGCAGCGCCATCTCTTAATAATTAATTCTAACTACATACAGAGTTTTGTTTGTCTTAACTAGTATATTATATTTTCTACTACTATATGGCTACATCCATTACATTCAAAAATACTTTATTTATATTTTGATTTCAAAGTACATTGCGATTAAATATTTATCTATAATTCTAGGTAATATTTTCCAGTTGTTTTTCATAAGAATTTGATTCCTGTTTATCTATATTTCCAATTTATTTTAAGGGGTTTTAACAACTAATTATTGTTTTAACTAATATTTAGTTTTTACTGTTTACAAACTTTGAATTAATACTGAATTCTATTACTATTAGCTATTTCTAATACTTTCATATCTTAAAAATTTGAATATTAGAATAGGTAATAGTGTAATACATTCGAAGTTAGTCACAGTTGAATAATTTATGTAAAAGTCTAGAAAGGCTTTTGAGTTGTAATTGTTATTTGTGTGTTATAGAAACAGTAATATACGAAAATGTAGAAATTTAGTTACTAAGTTGTGAAAATAAATGTTAAACTGATGGCATATATAATAAAAAAAGCTAAATTGAAATTTTTTTTCTTTTTTCATAATGTAAATATAAAGGTCAAGCTAAATATATTACTCAATGAGCCGTGACGGCAAGTGAGTGACAACTCTTGAAAAATAAATAAAGGAAAATTTGGCAACGGCATTGTAAATTCACTTATTGAGAAGTTGCCTTTTGAAATGCATATTCCAGGATACAATTGCTGTTGCCCTGGAACAAAATTATAGCAACACCTTAAGCGTCAAGACGCTAGTACAAATTATTTAGATGATGCGTACAGAGATATTAATAATTTACCAAGCAGACAAAATTTATAACAAAAGCTTGGAATAGGGTTAAATCAAAAGATGCCTTGATTCGCGCTATCTGTAACTTTAGCAATGAAATTCAAACGCAAACTTGGTATGGGAATGATAGGTTATTGCAGCAGAAAACTGTTCCCTCTGTTTGCTTAGGTCATAAATTATGATGAAGATGTAACGAAACAGTTGAGATAAACCACTCTGGACTTTATTTTAAAAGTAATTTAAAATTTCAATTTTTAATTCGTTTTAAAGTTCTAAAATGATGATGGTACAAAACAAATTCTTGTATCTAATCTAATAATTTTCATGTTTGTTTTTATAATAAATACAACTTTTTAATTTTATTTCTTTCATTATTAATAGCAAATTTCGAGGTTAAGTGGGATATAACACAAAATAGGTAAATAAAGAAAAGTTCAAAGTATATCTAATTCTAAATTTAAAATAAAAAATAAAATTAATTAATGGGATAATTTATTTAATGGTAATAACGTAGTAAATATTATACATTAAAATTCCTAAGATTAAAGCTTCTTTCACAACCTTAAATTAATGCGAAATATTAGTACTCAACATTTAAAGTAGGGCTTTGTACTGTACTTTACACTGTTACGATTCACAACATTTGAAATTAGTCGTTAAAGTTATATTAGTACTTAACGTAGTTTGGTTTTAAGTGAAACATGGGCATTAGTTAGTTTTATTAAATTGCCCAAACATAGCCTAAGCTATAAGTATAAATAAATTAATGAACTTATATGCTAAATGCTGTTCTACTTTTTATTTAAATATTAATTTCAAGTGTTAACTTAAAATATTAATGTTTAGGTTGTTATTTTCTATAATTTTAAAGATAAATTTCGTTAATGTAAATGCTAGTCTACATTTAATTTAAATATTGATTTCAAGTGTTTCTTTGAAATATTAATTTTGAAGTTGTGAATGAAGCTTACAGTTACATTTGATAAGCGATACGTTAATCAATACATATACACGATAATTTTTACAAATAATAAAAAACACAACTAACTTTACATAATTGTGGGAATAATTACACAAAGGGATCGTTCTCTCAATGAGGGAAAATCGAATGATCTTGTACAGTGAAATTCAATGTACAACTAAACTGTTCATGACCATATGTCGTAAACTTCCAGCATTGTATTTATTTGCATTTAAATAACGGTCTTTAAGCAGTTTGACAAGTTTATCGATCTGCCACAGTTAACGGGTTTCCTAGGGTGTAGAATTTATAATTTTATGTAATACATTTTATTAAATTATGGCTTAATTTATTATCTTTATCGAATAAGAGGTATCAAATTTTTTGTTGTGTATAATAAGAAGTATTTACTGTACGACTTCTAAATAAAAATATTAATTAATTGTTGAATTTTGCGACGAGAAAGCTTTGACATTACTATTTTTTTTTCAGGAAAACCGTTGGGTTTTGACTATTTTTGTATAAAACATTTTATTTAAGTTGATGTCTTCTATCGCCTCTTACAAGAACGTACATATTTCCTTTACACTCTGTGAGGTAAAGAAAAGCTTCATCTGAAAAATTTACATGCAGGTATATATCGTATCAATTAAAATACAGATTTATTGTAAGAACTAGGAAATATGTTAGGAATACCATATACATAGAAGTAAGCTTCTAAGCGAACATCAACAAAACTGACTTAAATAGAAACAAAGGAAATAATAAAGAAACAAAGATGATATATTAACCAAAACTTAATAGTATAAGAAGATTATAAAGAAAATATAACGTAACAGTAGTGCGAACAACTACCATACTAACTGATAATAATCATTAACCCAAAGGGAAAAAGGAGATCAATGAACTATAACCTTACAGTTATATTTATATTACACGGCATAGGAAAGATGGAATATAAATGTCGATATGATAAGTTAGTTGACTTTTGCGACACACGAACCTACCTGTGGTAGTGGAATTCCTTGACACGTCCGTATTCAAAGCAAAGATAGTTATTTTTTCCTTATCAGAGAAAGAAAAATAGTATATGACCCCGTAAGAGTAGAGAATTTCGTATCTAAAGTCCTAATCTGTAAAATACATTAGAAGGATAATAATAAACACGAAAAACGAAATTAAGTTTTTTAACGTGAGACCTTTTCCAGTACAAGTGGTCTTATTAGGTTTAAGATCTTTAACATGTCACGTTCCAAGGATTTACCAGAGTCGTTAATCCATTCATAAGTCTAAGATGAGACATATTTATGGATAGAAAACGGTCTGATGAATTTAGGTTGTCATTTGACACTGTAATAGCAAGAAGCATCAGATAAGGTATAATTAGGTTACCACACTGAATCTCCAACAACGAATATAAGAGGGTAACGACGTAAATTATAGTAGTAACTAATCCTTTGATAAGCAGAAGAGGGCCGTTTAAGTATCTTTTCGAAAAAATTTTATACTGCAGAACTTTAAGTGATAGATCTGGTATTTTACGATCAAGTACAGGAGTATCAGAGTAAAAACATTCCCCTAACTGATTTCTGTAAAGAATTTGTTCGCATCCACAAACAGTAAAGTAAGGACTATAGTAACTTGATAGGTGCGAATGCTACAACCGATCTCCTGGTAAGTAAGTATCCCAGTAAGTTGTTTAGATAAAACATATGAAGCGATCATGATTTTTAGTACATTATTATCTTTTCAGAAGAATTTGATAGTATCGAGCTATAAAGGGTACGGTAGTACAATAACCTTTACAAAGTTTATCGGTCCCTTTTCTATTAATTTGTACTTCTTTGTCAGTGATAATGTATTGTGGAGTACGAAATATGAAAAATATGTTCTCTTTAATGTTTCTGAACACAGCAAAAGCAGTACAACGGCGTAAAGGAAAGAAACATGAGATTTTAGTGAAATAATTCGGTACTACTAAAACAAACGCATAGCCCTTAATAGATTTAGACAAATGAGCAACTAAATCAGTACGTATTATCTGCCAAGACCTTGTATTAGTCACTCTAGTTGACTCTAGTCAGCCTTATGAGCAGAACAAGCAGTGCACCTACGAATATATTTAGAAACAAGACCCATAGTAATGATTTAGGGTTCGATAAGTGGTTTTGCGACTTCCAGCATGACTTGCAGTATGTACGAACATTAGAACCTTGCTTTCTAGGATCTACCAACTTCCAATTATTCTGAAAAGATTGTAGGTCAGAGAATTTAGAAGGAATGTGTTTATGGATGAGCTTACCTTCTACAATCCAAACAGGAAATTTTTAACCAGAACAAGTAATTTTATCACGAAGTATGAATACTGCGTATCTATGATAGGGTTTGAAGGAAAATGAGTGCATCTATTTAGAGACAAAACGAGAGAGTATGTCAGCCTTGCCCTTACGATGGATAACAGTAAAATCATATTGTTGTCTGTAGAGAGTGTAACGAGCTAAACGGCCCATAGGACTTTGTAAGCCATTAAGCTGGTTATAAATGAAAGTAGTGAATAGAGTTCCCACAATATAAGCATGCAATTTTTCAATAGCCCATATTACAGTTAAACATTTTTTTTCCATTATACTATAATTGAGTTCAATATTCTTAGAAGATCATCTATTATAACTGATAAGGTTTTCTCTATCAAGATGCTGTTGAGTTAAAACTGTACCAAGTACAAAATATGAAGAGTCAGTTTGAATAGTAAACATCAAAGAAAAGTCAGGACAAAAAAGAATAAGAGGGCTAGTAGAAAAAAGATTAGGAATGGACTGCCGGTACCAACTAGACATACCTACAGTTCTGCGCCAATCGGTGACTGAATAGGATACAACAACGTTTAAAGTAGCAGAAATTTGTCAAGATCGATATGAAATCTGTCATTGTTCACAATATAACAGAGGATACTGAAATTGACATTTGCTTTTACGCAGAGTTAAACCAGTAGCATATAATCGTTTAAAGGCTTCTTACAAGGCCTCTAAATGTTAATCAAATGAAGGAGTAGAAATAAGAATATCGTCAAAATATGCAAGGCAGTATTGTTCAAGGTCAACAGGTAGAATACCATCTACATGGCTCCGAGGAGTCGCTAGAGATTTATGAAGCTCAGATAGATCTTAGTGGATAAAAATGGACCACTATGAGGAACCTTGAAAGCAGTTAATAGTTTAGCTTCCGAAGTTAAATGGATCTGCCAATAAGCAGAGCGTAATCTAGACTACACAAATATTTAGAATTACGTGACCTATCAAGAATTATGGAAATATATTACTATGGATAAGCATTTTTGATGATTACATCGTAGAGTTTTCGGTGAACAACTCAGAAGCGATAGGTGTTATCTTTCTTCTTAACGATAACTTTGTGGCTAGACCAAGAACTATTTGAACGCTCGACTACACCTAATGGTAACCTTGTATCTAATTTATAATTAACATGGTTCTATAAGGCAAAAGAAATAGGGCAACATCATTATTTGATTGGATCGACAGAAGTTCGTGTATCATGTTTTTGAAAGTAGAATGCCCCAAAGGAGAAGACCGTTGGAAAAAAAGGTATCCAAAACTTATGATAAAGTAAGTTGTTGAGAAAAACCAAGATCACAGACATCATTAATCTGTTGAATATTGAGTGGTACAGATTGAGCTATGTCTTTAAAAGGCCATTGTCTCTTAGTGGCACTATCTATTAACAAATATATGCATCGGTAAGGTTGATCTTCAGTAAGGTTATGTCAAAAATTTATGACATTGCATCATTAGAAGCGGACAAATTATGCATAAAGTGGCGGTGTTTTTTGCTATTGATCGAAAAATGACTTTTGAACAAAGAGCAAATATCAAGTTTTACTGAAACATTTAATTTGATGTAACAAGTGTATTGTGAGAATTGTTTATCCCGTATGAGAGAGTACATGAGCGGTAGAGGCGATTTAAGGACGGCCGTACTGACATAGATGGCGGGGAACATCCTGGTGAAAAAATCTGTGGTTACTGAAGGTAACATCGAACATGTGCGTGAATTTATCACAGATGAACCGAAATCTTCATTGCGATACCTGGAAATGGAATTAAATGTTTCCAAACATTCAGTTCATCGCATTTTCAAACAACATTTGTGTCTGACAAAGTTTTGTACGTTTTGTGCCACACTAGCTAACTGATAATCAAAAATTGTTCCGAATTCAACATTGTAAAGAATTGATTAAAAATTCAAGTATTCTATTGTAGCTGGCGATGAGGCGTGGTGTTTTCAATATGATCCAGAGATGAAACGTCAAAGCTCTGAATTGAAGCATCCATGCGAAAACGAACCAAAAAGCAGTCGTTTGGAGAAATCAAAAGTTAAAATAATATTGACCTTTTTTATGATTCGGAAGGCATAGTGCACATATAGTTTGAACCATCTAGCCAAACAGTCAATGAAGTGTCTTTTGTCGCGTATTCCCTTAATATCGTGAAAATCAAAGCTGCCGTTTGCTACATGATAACGCAACTCATCGCTCGACGCTTGTAACTGATTTTTTAACTAATAATGGCATTTTAACCATCAACACTTCACCATATTCACCTGTTTTGCCCCCCTACGACTTCTATCTATTTTCTAAACTACATTTACTAATGAAAGGACAGGGTTATGCCGATATTGAAGCCATTCAGAAGGTGTCGGCAGCGATCTTAAAGGACATCTCAAAAGATGAACTTAAACATTCATTCGACATGTTAATTGACCGTGCAAAACAATACATTGAGACCGAAGGAGACTACTTCGAATAAAATAAATAAATTTTGCCAAAATAATAAGCTTTTGTTTTTTTTCTAAAAAGTTCCGTTTTCTCTGAGATAGACCTTGTATTTATGTTATAATCTAGCATGTTGGTGTCACTCTCTCACACTGACTTATTCTAGACTTAAAAACCTAAATGACAATTTATCCGATAAAGGGGCTCAAATTAAAAGTGATTCCATTCAGCATGCAAGGAAGAAAATAGATTTTAAAATCTGTGAGTTTCCGCCTAATTATAGGGGAAAATGAAGGAGTATTAAGAAATATTTAATATTTAAAGTAAAATTATAAACCACTGTATATTGAATACAGGAATCGAATAACAATCCGCTATGAAAATAAGTACTGATACATTGTTTGACAAATACACATTGATATTAAAGCACAATTTGTGGCTATTAACTAAACAATTTACTCTGCTTTTTATTAATATTTCTTATATTGTAAATTATTACAGTATCAAAACTACACGTTCCATTATCAAACGGAGACATATGAATGAACTACTTCATAAATGTTACTATCAGTTTTGTGTACATTCAAATTCTTTTTATTAAACTTCTTATTATCAAGCTTGTTTATTTCCTATAACAAACCGGAATATAAAATATTTTGAAGTGTGTCTTTACCATTGTATTGTGAATGGAATTACCTTTAATTTGAGCTCTCTTAAGACATATTGTCATATAAATTTTTAAAGCTAGGGTGGATAGGGGTGAGGAGTTGAAAGCAAGATGTTAGATTATACCATAAATCTACGTCCCCCCTTAAGCTATCGAAAAATTTTTTTGGAAATATCCATACTATTTGGGTTAAAAAGTTATTTCAAGTAAAATTTTTCGGCTGAACACACTGTACATCTTCCATTATATGTATTTCATGTTCTTAAAAATCACCGAGATGAGAATATGTCTTTGATTCATTTGTTCGCTAGTATGAACAATTTTTAAATTATAAGGCATTGCATTTCTGTAAAAATCTAAGCTGACAGAATATCATAAATGAAAACACAGAATGCATCCACTATTCACATAAATAACGAAGTTTCTCGTTACATTCCAATGGATGTATGAATTTACTCGTTTATATGCATAGAGCATTTACTGTGACTGGATTTTACTCTATTTTAGCGATAAAACCTTTAAATATTAATATTCCATCGATGTCTCTAATTTCTGTTGTTAGGGATTTAACGATTAATATGCGGAACCGTTGCACCTATATACTTAAAAGTGCCACAAATTAGCATCGTGTAAAATTATATTAAGGTACATAAATAAGGAAGCTTTTAAAATCTAAGACATTTTTTATACTTCGTGACATGAAAGTTTTACGTCCTAATTTTTTATTATTTTCCTTTTCCAGACATCTAACGACGGTAATACAACTACCAGCACATTATCGTTTATAGCGAGAAAAGAAGATGATGGAAAATATTTATCATGCCGAGCTGAAAACAAAATGCTTTCTGCAGATGGCCTTGAGGACGGATGGAAGTTAGAAATACAATGTAAGGCTATTTTTCTTTTTACTTTATTTATGCTTTTAAGACGAAAAGAAGATAACTTTTCATATACCACAGTCTATTGTTGCTTACGCAAGCTTATTTTAAAATAAAGTTCATGAATGCATAAATTATTTTTCAAAGCGCTCAATTTTGATAAAATTAGTTATCTGCATTTCATATTTCCTTTCTTTATTCCAACGTTTTTAATCAAATGCTTATTTAAATTAAATTTAAATGAAAACTGAAGAAAAATGTGCTACGTACAGCATTTGATTATATTACGAGACCTTGTTAGTACCACCATAACTGAAAATTAACATTAAAAGGTAGAGTTGTTCCTATTTTGCTACTATATATGTATTATGAAACAGCATCTCAATGACATGTTAATTATGCGTTAACCTACAAACGTTTATTGCTGTAGGGAATTTGAAATCATACTTCAAATATTATTTCTCTCGAGATCTGTTTCCCTCTGATATTTGCTCAATCCATTTCATCAGCTTTTGATACATAAGTTATACAACAATCTGATAAAAGTTTTCCAAGATTGTTACTTCACTGGTTGCGAGTAAATAAAGACATAAATTAAATTAGGAAAAATATTTTGCCATGATACACTACACACTGATGTGTAAACTTAATTTACTTGTAATTTATTAAAATTTCTCTTGCATAATAGGATGTACATGTAAAAAATTCTGTATCTAAAAACTAACTGCTTTATTGTTTCCCTGAATAATTTAATAACATAAACGTAAATGTTAGCACAATTGAATTAGGCTATTTATAATTTACATATTTGCAAATTACTTGAATTTATAAGCTAATGTCTGGCATTTTACAACGTACGGGCGTAGCATTGGGATACTAAACGACAATTTCCGGGTATTATCCGAGGGTAATTAGAACTGGTGTTACAGATACCCCCGAGGCGAGGATAATCTTGGGCACTTCGCTCAACCCTGACACTATCCGAGAAGGGACGGACGTTTACTTCGACTGTATCATAAACGCCCATCCACACGTTTATAAGGTCGAATGGAGGCATAATGTAAGTGGAAATTTGTTTTGAATGTTAATGAATACACATTCAGATGCTTATTTTAATTTTCTACTAATTCTCTAAAGCAAAACTTTAGTGAATACTAACAGTAAAAGTTTAAAACGATACATTGCTTGAAAACAGCATCACTTTGGAAAGTATCTTGTAATTAATATTTTTGTTGTGTAATTTATATAATTCAACCCATTAGCATATATCCTAGGCATTGTTATCTTTTTTATTATTATTAGTGCTAGATGTCGCCTTCGTGATTTCTTAATAATCAATTCCAAGTTGTAACGATATAAATTAACGTGTCTGTGTTTATATTTTAAATACAACTTAGTTTTTAGTAATTATCTCTAAGAATATAAATTCAGCCTTAGTGAGTAGAGCAAAAGTTTGAATATTAATTTCCTTTCATTAATCGTTTCTCTTCTAAACCAAAAGCTTTCTCTACCTAACCGTCTCATTTAGTAATTAAATATTAGGGCACTTTAATATTTCCGTCTAATTTAAATTAGGA
>JAHWXV010198506.1:0-10573 GCA_024586415.1 Phrixothrix hirtus | reverse complement strand
AAATAATGCACACAAATCATTAAAATATTAATTTATTTTTATTTTGAGGACGATAATTGGAACGGTCACCCATCCAAGTTACTCACCAGACAAAACCTTGTTTTCTCACTTCAACGAATTTTCTCAGAGAAACCAATTAGTTCATGTAATATAGAATTACAGGCGCTAGAAACGTGGCAAGTTTTAAAAAAACCGTTGGAGCTGTTTTCGAAAAAATTGCAAAAAACCTAAAAATTACAAGAATAAAGTGGCACTTCTGGTCATTCGATTTTAACAAAATTCTTACAGGGAAGTGCCAAGGCAGGAATAAACTTATATATAAAATTTCACTTTTTTATGACGTTTGGTTTTCGAGATATCTTGACAACTATGTACACACACACATACACACAGACCAATTTCTAAAAACATGTTTTTCGGACTCAGAGGACCTGAAAACGCGTATTTCCGCTAAAAACTGGACATCGAAAAGTTTGACCAAAAACATGACTTTCTCTATACTATATTTCATATATGTAAGAGAAAATAATACTTTACTGTTTACTTTTGAGTTCTTTGCTCTGGTCTGCAATGAGATAGTTCAGTTTCTACAGGATACAACCATCAATCTTAAATTTATATAAATTGTATTTAATTCAACAATCAATACCTGAATATTGCAAGTCAAATATTTTATAAACTTAATCAAAATCAAAATTCATATGGCAACTTATTCTAAACAAAAAAACAAATAGGTATTTTACACATGCAAAGATCCAATTGATTTCAGAAAAAATCCCAACTTCTTTTTTGACTTGCTCTATATATAAAATAATATGAATTAAAGTGGGTTGTTTTTAAAGATTGAAAACATATTAAAAGGTAATCAAAATTAAAATAATGTTCTATAAAATAACTTTTTATTTTCTCACACTCCGTAATTTCTTATTGGGGATTTACCGTTATGTCTTGAACACCTGCATCATCGTTTTCAAGTTCGGGTACTTCCAGAATTTTACTTTGATTCGTAGATTTTTTGTCAATTTTCATTGACTTTAGAACAATTCTACAAAAAAATTTTAGTAATGTATTTTACCTGACGAATAATTCCTTTGTTTCCGGTACCTTTTCGTCATGAATACTTTTCCGGATTTCATCTAATTATTAGAAAATCAGTGCTTATTATCTCCATTTAAATATCAAAATACTTTGTTTCTTCTCGATTTTGTGACCAAAGGATTCTTTGTTTAATGTTATAAAATATTGTCAGCTTACCGATACGATATTTAATTGAATTTCATAAATTTATAGGATTTTCTCTCCACTACTGGCAAATTATACTTTTACTATTTACGTGCACCAAATAATATTTATTTTAGCAATAAAGGCATATTATACCTTTTTAAACAATTCTATTTCACAATTTCAATATGGCACTATACACACTTACAACGTAGATCTCGCGTCAGTTGCCACCCATGTCTCCTAACCAACTACTACTAACTTCCGGAAACACTATTCCTGCCAATCTATCCCACTTATATTTAATAAGTTTTATATTTACTGCTGCCAACCTAATTTTTTATAACTACTTCCTTTTTAACAAATTATTTCTATTTAGACTGTTTCCTTTTGCAAACAAATTATTCTCAAACATACATAACAAAAAATATTTATGAACCGGTATTTTACCGCTTATCTTAATTTATGAATTAATATAATAACTCAAATTTTGACTCATTAGATCACCTTGCAATGGTATTGGTTATTTTTGTTGTGCTGTCGCACAATCTGCACATTTAGTGAATAAAATACCTTCTATTGCAATATAAGGGTGCTCTAATGCCATCAGGGTTTTTAATTTTAACATGTGTGCAATCGATGTAACTACACATGAAAAATGAGCTATTTGATCAAAATTTTGCATTGTTATGAAAACATTCTCTGACTATTTTATAAACCTTGATTTTTTCAAAGCAATTACTGTGGCCACTGGTTTTACAATTTTAGAAACTTGATTATGACACACTGTGAATATCATTAATTTCATAATGATAACATCTCTTAGTAAAATAGCGCAGAGCAACAAGAATTTGCAAAGCAACAGCATGTGAATTAAGGGGTTCTAAATCTTCTTCCAGAAGCTCATGGAGAAACTGTACAAGTTCCTTTGTAATCCTGTAGATGTTTCTAAATTTCACATGCAATACAAAAATGGATCAATTTGTTCTCAAAAAATTTGATATCGACGATTACTACAGACTATTCTAACATTTTCAACATCTTCCACAAATTTTTCCATGGCTTTAATCAGAAAGTGTCACGGTCTCACCCTGACATGTTATCATTTATTTTTGTTTTGCGCATATTTGTTTAAGTACGCCCTGTAAATATGTATAGAAGTTTTAATATTAAATAGTTAAAATTCGTTTCTGTGGGTATTTAAATACATTTGTCTTACTAAATAAGTCCTTTGGTTATATTTGTATTTAAAAATAACGATTACTTCTAATTAGTGTGAATAATTTAGAGGATTCCTTGCATATAATTTGTTTATCCAGTAAGTATCGCTATCTGGCGTTAAGGTTTATAAATATAAAAGTTCATTTTAAAACTTTAAATTCAATAGAATACAAGTTCTTATCTTGCACTTTTTGTTAATTTTTTGGGTATGGATCACCTTGAAGAAAGACTTGTTACTTTTCTTTGCTAACATGTAAACATATGTTGTGATGAATTTCTTACTCAGTATTGCTATTTTTAAAAAAGGCGTTGTTCATATTTGATACAACGTAAGCACTAATTAATCCTTCTCTATTTGGTAATTAATTCATTTTGGTCTACTCTTTTTAGCTTGACTGATGCGAATTTATTCTTCCGGCCCTAATTCTTAAGATGTATTAAGCTGACTTTGAATGATAGTTGCATGCTGAGGTGGTGATGTAGCGCTGACTGTTCATTAAGCCCTTCTACCTGGATTACTTAAGGTCGTAAACAAAAATCTTAATTTGCTCCTCACTAATTAATTATTGGAATAATGACACAAACTTGTTTTGTAACATTGAGTCATGACCAGTCTAACACGTACCAGGCCTGATAAGCATTGATAAATTCATTTTTTTTTACAATGTAAAATTTTACTATAAATTTCATGTAATGTAGACAAGTTTAATTGTTAGTTTCCGAACTGAATGTACTTATTATGTAAAATAATTGCATCGACATTTCTTTGCTTTTCAAAAATAATTCATTTTTATTCTAATGATAACCAATAGCTTCTCAATCACTGCAACATAAAAGGTTACGGTGGTAATTTATCTAAAAAACTATTTTTAAATTAATTTTCAATATACAGGATATTGCACAATGCATACATGCAATATAAATATATTTCTCTAGAGAAAGGATATTAAATGCTAGTTCTTGTTTTTAAAATTAATTAATGTTCATATCTATTTGCAAAAGAACGGACTTTAGATGATTCTTTTGGTATCTTTATTGCATGCATTGTTTAGCTCGCTTTTGTGAATATTTATTTTCAAGTCCATTTTAAAATTTGCTTACAACTTACTGACGCTATTATTCTTGACATTCACTAAGTAAATAATTTCTAGTTTTCAATATTTTTGTTATGCTTTAGTCTGTACTTTTTGATCAACGAACATATTGTTCCTTGTAGCTTTTCTTGTTTAACCAGATTACTTAAATTTGAAGTAACATTATATCATACTCATTAGATACGGGGTTTCATCATAATACTCTAGGTTAGCTTTGTTCTATAAAAAGTATTTCAGTAAACTTTTTGCTTGTTAAACGTGTCCTTTACCAGGATATAAAATTAATGTCATTGAATAAGACGATTAAATTAAGAAAATACTAGGTTAGCTTTGATCTATAAAAAGCAATTCATTTATCCTTTTTGATTGTTAAATGCATCCTTTAACAAGATATAAATTACTGTTAATACTTGTAGTTTTTTTATATAATGATGTTATGTTTTTTTGATGAAGGGTTTGAATAAATACCCATTTATTTGTTGTAATTGACTTGTTATAATTTCTCAAGTCCTTCCTTTTTCTACCTCGGTTGTATTTAGGATTTCTTAGGTCTACTGCTCCAGATGCTGAACATGTGCTGCAGATAATCTTATTTTAGGTGGACATCTTGTCATTCAAGCGTTACCTGTTGCTGTTAATGTGAATGGCTGGTGCCTTACTCATACTGTACTTTTCTTACCTTTAGTTTAGAAGAGTGTCGACTTGGTTCGAACCAGAAAATTCATACCGAGAAGAATATTTTATTGTAATCTTTTACCACCATACCCCCCTACTCTACCACTTTGCTTCTGAGCTAGTTAATGTGGCAATGGAGCAATTCAAACAAAAACACACCTTTTAGTCACTGAAATTAAAATATCATTATCTGCTGTTTCTATAAAAATACAGCTTAAACATGGTTTATACCACCTTTAAAAGCTATTTCTAAAGCTGTATCTATGTTCCTAATAAAAGTAAGGGAATGGATTTAATTGAAAGATTGCTCTAAATTTAACAATAGTCAACTCTAAACTTAAAAATGAGTATGTAATGTGGGCCTCTTCCATTATAATTATTATTTGGTAAAGTACATAACATTTGTCTTATTGTTTTTAAAAATAACAATTATAGTTTGAACTGTTACTTTTAGTATTCTTATGTAACAGCCAGACATCAACACCTACAAATTAATGAAATTGCAGGAAGGATGAGACATTTCCAAAAGCTAAGTTAAGGTTAAGACAAAATGATCTGTAATAAGAATATTTTATAGTTATTTACAATCAAAGAATATATTAATCCTTTTGTATCATATTTCAAATGCTTGTAAAAAAAGATACTTAAATTTATTATTTGTTTATTATCATTTTCTTTCCTAAAGTATGTATCAGATCAAACAAAGCAAATCTAAATCTTTAATATCTAGAAATTGTAATTGCTACAAATTCTGGCACCCATAATAAATAAGATTGGAGAATTTGCATTGTGACTTTTAAATCCAACTAGAAGAAACCCATGATTTAACGAGAGTTTCTAGCCGAGGAATGTAAAATCTTATGAGGTCTCCCATTTTGTTTTCAGTAAGTTAAACTCATAGCCTGTTACAATGTGTTTTTATAACAACCTATTAATATTGACCACTTTAATTGAGAATGCTTTTGAAGATTAATCCAGCACGTTTGTAGTTCATTTGAGGACATATATCCTTGCATTCAACACCAGGGTCATCATTTTGAGAATTATCGCAAATATTTGTTCATATTTTTATAATGAATGATATTTGTTATTTTTAAATTTGAGCCACCCTATATATGAAGTATTTCCAAAAAATAATGTGTAAGCAACACCAATTTATGTAATAAAATATGTCAATATTTATTCATCTCAGTAATCACAATTTTTGGTATGTCAATCCTTATACGTAATATCCTAAAGGAAATAAAATAAATTAAATATAAATATTTAACAAATAACAATTCCTTAATAAATATACAATAAAATACATTTAATATCTATATAACAGGAACATCATTTGTACTATTAACAGTTCCTGTTATTTCAAGTAATTCAGGTGGAATCCGACTAACATTAAGTAATCCTTGGGTCCAAAGATAAAGTTCTAACATTTGTTCGGTGCATTTTGCTATAAAACGTATAAATGGTCGAACGTCTCCTAGATTAGCAATATTTAAATACTGGTAATATTTTTCTCTATGGTATTTAGCAATCATCACAGGAGGATATCCATATCGTACTAAAATTAAATTCATAATTAACCTACTTGTGCGTCCATTACCATCAGTAAATGGATGAATGTCAACTAATTTATAATGTGCTAAAGCTGCAAACCTAAACAAACATTTTTAAGATAAAGTAGTTTTTAATATTAATTTTACCTAACAGGATGCATACTTTGTGCTTCATCAGAATTTAACCATTTAATGTATTCTTCCATTAAATAAGGAATTTTCTCAGGTGGTGGAGGAATGTGTCGACTCACAAAAACCTAACGAAAAACAAATTTATTCTACATATAATATATATGTATTTAAATGATAATCTTCTTAAATTGATTACTTAAACTTTGATTTATTTCTTCGGGTATTGTTCTAATAGTACCGTTAATTAATATAAAATAAAAGAAATAAATCAATATTCATTCCTTTAATTTATACTGAAAAAATTGAAAAATGTTGTTTTCAACATCAGGTGTAAACTTTCCTGTAGCAACTAACAGTTTCGGTTACTTCACTTCTAACCATTACCAAAGTATTTATAAAAATATGCAGGTATAAATGAATCTATAATAAATGTATCCCTTAATTTTAATTACAATTAAAAGCCAATTTTACTTAAAAGGAGTACAAATAAGTCTCTGCCGTTTTTAATAAAAAATTGGGCATTTATTGTGAAAGAATAGTACCTAATGTTTTATTCAAAGTATTGTCCATCGCTATCCACTACTGTTTCCCATCTTTCTGGCAGCAAACGGATACCGCATCAGAAGAACACTTCATCTTTTAAGGCTATCCACGAATCGACCTAATTTTTGATATCTCCATATGATGTGAAGTGCTGCTCAGACAGGCCATGTGCCATCGATCGAAACAGATAGTAATAAGTAGGAGAAATGTCTGGTGAATATGGCAGGTGGGGTAAAATTTCCAAATTGAGTGTTTCCAAGTAGGTTTTGACCGGCGCCGCAACATGTGGACGAGCATTATCATACAGGAGAATAATTTTGTCGTGTCTGGAGTAGTAGTGGGCATGTTTTTCCTTGAGTGCTCGGCTCAATCTCATCAATGGTGTTTGGTAGAGAGCTGCAGTAATAGTTTCTTTTGGTATGAGTAACTCATAATACATGACACCAAGCTGGTCCCACCAACATGAATTTTTTTCCATGAATATTCGGCTTGGTTGTACAGGGTCGATTATAAAAGTAATGCACATTTTCTGGGAAAAATAGATTTATTGATTGTACCGGTACAAATGCTTAAAATTCTTCAAAATACTCTCCCCCTGCATCAATACACTTGCGGAGATGTGTCTGCCATGCCTGGAAGGCACCCTGAAACTCCTTGACGGGAATGTCTCTTAGGAACGTTGTAACTTGCTTTTGGATGTTTTACACGGACTCCCAATGCTTTCCTTTCAGCTCTCTCTTCAGTCGGGGAAACAAAAAAAAGTTGTATGGAGCCAAGGGGGCTGGAAGACCACCGGGGTCTTGCTCAAGGCCAGGAAGTTGATAATGATGAAGGCCATGTGGCTAGGGCATTGTCATGGTGGAGCTTGACCGTGTCTTTGATGTTAGCCCTCATAACTTGGCGTTTCAATCTCTTAAGCACCTCCAGGTAAAAGGCTGAGTTGACAGTTTCTCCCTGCGGTACAAACTCAAAATGAACAATTCCTCGGATGTCAAAAAAGACAATGAGCATCGTTTTGATGTGAGGCTTGCTCATTCACGCTTTCTTGAGACAGGGGGATGATTTTCGATTCTGGGTCGTACTCGAATATCTGGTTATGACAGAGTTAAGAAAGTCCGACTCATTTTGAATCAAATCCAACAATTCTTGACAGTGCAAAACTTGAAGTTCTTTCTGGTCTTTTGTCAACACTTTTGGCACATGCTTCATACAGACCTTGCGCATTTGCAGATCCTCGGTCATTATCCCATGTACCATAAATGTGGACATGTTTAGGGTGTCAGCGATTTGCTGGATGATCAATCGGCGGTCGGAACGCAAAACTTCACGCACACAATTCACGTTTTCGTCGGTTCTGGCCGTTGTTAGGCGTCTAGAACGGGGTTCGCCGGCGACCTCCTCCCGGTCCTCCTTAAACGCCTTGTGCCACCTCCCAGAATGTGACCTTGAAATGTAGTTTCCTTGAAGACCTCTTGAATGTTTCGGTTCCATTCTTTCCAAGCCGCACGCAAAACTAGATAGCATATTGCTGTTCAAGTGAATGCTTCATTGTGCCTTGTTACAAAGTCGAAAAACACACTTCACGCAGAGGCACATCTTCCCACTCAGACTGCTCGGAGCAAACTGACAACTGGCTGCGTTGGAAGGGCAGACACCCCACCACATTTCCCAACCCGTTTTACACCACTGCGATGGATAGTTACGTTACAATAAAATCATGCGCATTGCTTTCATAATGGACCCTGTATGTTTCTACAAAGGAACCAATGCAACTGAAGGTAAACACTTTCATATTCAGTAATTATACAAGTTAGAAGCATAGACTTAAAGTTATTTTTATATAGAAACTTTCATAATCCAATTTATATTATTATATTATGAAAGTTTCTATATAAAATAATGTTAGGACTATGTTTCTAACTTGTTTAATTACGTTTGTATATTGGTTTCTTTGTAGAAACATGCAGCATTTTAATATCATTACTAATGTAAGATATTATTTGAAACCGTTTAAAAAGAGAATTAGTTCACTAAAAGTAATTATGGATGATTATTACAATTATCCTTCAATAATGAAGTTTGATACAACAAACCTATCTTATTTTTTATGTAATGCTGTTTGACGATAAAAGAATAATTTGATGACAATATTAAACCCTTTCTTTTTCAATGTAAGTAAAATTGGCTTTTAATTGTAATTAAAATTAAGGGATAAATTTATTATAGATTCATTTATACCTGCATATTTTCATAAATGCTTCGATATTGGTTAGAAGTGAAGTAACTGAAACTGTTAGCTACTAAAGGAAATTTTATATCTTATGTTAAAAATAACATTTTTCAATTTTTACAGTATAAATTAAAGGAATGAATACTGATTGATTTCTTTTATTTTATATTCGTTAACGGTACTATAAGAACAATACCCGAAGAAATAAATCAATTTTAATAAATATGAATATATCTTACTTGCACATTTCTGTATGTCCCACTATTTAATGGATCAACGTGTCCTAGAATTCGGCGATGAATTCCTAAAATTTCTGCAGTTCCCAAAGTTAACAATCTACTCAACTGTTTAACATATTCCATTGCTATTTCTAAACCCAATATTTCATTATGTTCAATTAGACTTTTGTCTTGAATTACTTTTCCTGTTTCTATTACTTGAATTAATTGATTTAATGTGAGTGTATTGCCTTCAATTGCTGCCTAAAATGCATCAATTATTAGTTGCACTGAAGTAAACAAATAGAAAGCAATTTATTAAACATTAATGGGATGATACCTAGCATGATTATTCTACAAAACATCGAATTGCCTCCATAATATAACAACAAAAATGGTTGAACTACTTGGTATCAATCAACTACAAGCTAGTTTTAGTATAGTTGTATTTACACAGCCCAGTTTTACACGTTAGAAGAGATACACTGCTTAATTTGGTATTTTTATTCGCGTTACTCTCTTTAAAGTAAATGGATGATTGTAATGTTTAAATACGGGGTATGATCAAAAAATACAGTGAATGAATTTATTACAAACAAAGTAATAGGTTTACATCAAATTTGAACTAATCTCCATCTTGGCTAGCGACGCACTTATGTCAACATTGATTCCTTGATTGGAAGCATTTTTGGAAGGCTTTCTGAAGGGCCTTCAACTACTCCATTGTGGCCCTCCCAATGTCGAGAATAGTGCCAAAAAATTTTCCTTTTAGCAGTTTTTATTTTTGGGAAGAGCCAAAAGTCGAATGTTGTTACATCTGGAGAGTATGGTGGATAGACAGAAACCTTTTTTCAATCAAAAACTGGCAGATCAGAAACAATATGTGGCACAGCATGTTGTTGTGATGGAAGGAGGCCATTGGCCTATTTTTCTAGTCTCTGTACATCGTTTCACAAGCTCTTGTATAGTCACCTGTTTACATGTTTTTGAGGTCAAAGGACATCCCAAACGTTGCTTATCTTCAAATGACTAATTTTTGCTTTTAAATTGCTTATACCACTTGTAAACAGTCTTTAAAGTCACCACATTATTGCCATACACTGATTTTAACATTTCGTGAGCTTCTTTGGCACTTTTTTGCAACTTAAAACAAAACTTAATGTTACCGTGTTCTTCAAAATCAATGATACACGACAAACACGGTAAACACAACCTCACTCTTCCTGTTCTGGTAGCCGACTAACAAGTCGCACATGTTCAAACTTGATATTGACTATCTCAAAGGATCAGGCTATCAGATTTATTACTTCAAATGGATGTAGCATCAGCAGTTGCTTCTATAAAAATTCATTCACCATATTTTTTGATTACACCTCATATATATTTGTAATTTTTATTATTTACCATAATTCAATGATGCTACATTGCTAAGCATATGACTAAAAATATATGAAAATCTGGTAGCAGTACTAGACTTCAATGGTAATTGCTTTAAAGAAAAATATTTATATAAATATAATAATAAAGAATTTCTGTGTGTCCCATTCCACTGGAATAGTGCGGTATTTCTTTTAAATTTTTATAGTCTGACAAATAATGGCAGAGCCATCTATTGTTTATATTAGGAGATATTTTAATATAAATAAAATAAAGAAGAAGATTCCTCCTAAAAATGGCACGAATTTT
>JAHWXV010198479.1:0-13476 GCA_024586415.1 Phrixothrix hirtus | reverse complement strand
ATATTTTTGACAAACTAGTTATAACGTTTTGTAATAATCGTAATTCCTATGTTCTGGTAACTATATTAGGGTATCATAAACTCCAAACGTCAAAAAATTGAGAAAAAATATAATTCGGGCGTTAATGGGTTAAAATAATTATTATTAAATTTTAGCAAAGGAATTACCCAAATTAACGTAAAAAATGATTAAAGCTTAACTAAAAATTAGCGTTTTCATTCAAGTTAAATCTTAAGTAAGAAGCATACAGGACTAATAGAAAATAGTCTTATTTACATTTTGTCCAGGCTGCGTCATTACGAAAAGTGACCGTTACACAATTCTCAATATTCACACTGCAAAGCAATAGACCATTTCTTTGTGATGGAGGTATCATTTCGCGCCAGTGTGATATTTAATTTTCTGTTTGAAAGCAACATTCGTTTGGATTGGGATCCTGGGTGATTAGGAAACATACCAGAGGCAGGTATCAGAATCTACATTTTATTTGTTTCTATATTCTAACGAATTTAGGTTCATTTTGGAGCAAATCTTATGGTGCCAAAGGACACCAGCTCTTTTATTTCATCATTGTTGTCCGATGGTTTAATATTTTTATTTGGTTTGGTTTTTATGGAAGTTCTTAGTAATTAAAAGTGAAGTTTTTTGTCGCATTCATTTGATTTATTCGATTTATGCTTCATTATGTACCGGTATTAATTAATTTATTTGCTTTGCATCAATGTACTTATGATTTGTTTTGGGAGTTTGAGTTTAAACAGATTTTTATTATATTTAAGTTCAGTGTTTTTCTAATAAAGCAATATTTAACATTGTAGCCTATTTGGTGAAAATTTATCTTCAGCTAAAGTTTTTCTTTAATATACTATTTCTAACAATTCTATTGAAACATCACATTTTAATTATTGTTTAAAAATTTAGTATTTGATTAATTGTGCTTTGCTCAATTCAAATCCTTTATATAAGGAAAAGTCTTGCTGCTAGTACTTTTACTGATACTATTCGCTTTGATAACGCTACCGATTTATCGCATATAAAAGCACTTGCAATTTTGTTTAGATTAATATAATTATTTGTACGTACGAGGTGGTATCAAAACGTAACCGGGCTGCATTAGTTATTTGCTCTCACTAACAGATACAACTTTGCCCGCTAGGAATCTGTGTCAAATACTATTGAAACTTGAGGACTATAACTCGATTTTAAAGCGATTTAATAATGTAACGCTGATACTCGTATGCGAATTTAAAATGGACGTGAAACTTGAAGAAAGTGCAAATGTTAAATTTTGTGTTAGATTAGGAAACACTGCCACAGAAACATTTGAATTCAAAAGTTGGTTTGGTATTTTTGATTTAAAAATAGTCGACGTCATTGAAAAGTGACGTCAAGTCTAGACAACGAAGCACCAGAGAACTCCTGAAAATATGAATAAAATTGGAAAAATTATTCAGCGAATAACTATTTAGGCACTTGCTGAAAGCTTTTCATTATTATTAGCGATCTGAACGTGGCTCATGCTGCTACTAAATGTGTCTTCGTCTTTTGGGGTCTGGCCAGAAGCATATTTTGTTGTAATTTAAACAAATAGTATAAATAGGTGATTTAATAAAAAGGATAGTTCTACTAGTAGGTAAATAAAAGGTGTTACTTCTTCTACTACTGGGTTTAGGGATGCAAAAATTTAGCAATTCCAGTATATCAGGGCAATCTATTTTATCATGCAACAATTTATATAAAAATTCCAATCTAGACTGAATCTCCTAGATTCACACGACTGCACTTCAAAAGCACCTAATAGAATTTGTTGATGATAAATGCCCTTCGTTTCCAACCATAAATATTTAAGGAACTTTCTCCGAACTCTTTTAATATCAGATTTATGATTTCCATAAATAGGACACCAAACTATGGCTTCATACTCTAGCTTTGAACGAATTAGGGAAAAATACAATATTTTAAAGACATTAATGTTATTAAATTGCTTACAATTTTGTCGAATGGAACCTAGCACCTTATAAGCTGACGAAACAGTTTAATTTATATGACTAGTAAAAAAAGTTCCTTATCAAAAAGTACATCTAAATCTTTGATATCTCTACAGCGTGATAACTTTATCTGGTCAATTGAATATGGAAAGTAATTTGCGAGCGCTTTCTTGTGTATGAAACTACTTTACATTTCTTTAAACTTAAATTTAATTTATTTAATGAATACTAATTACACATAGTTTGTGAAACGCTTTGAAGTGTCATACAATCCTCTTGTGGTAGAACGGGGAGAAATAATTTGACATCAACTGCGAACATTAATATGATCGACCAAATTCCATTACTGATGCCGTTAATGTACAGCACAAAAAGTAAGGGACCTGAATTGGGACCTTGAGAAACTCCTGATGGTGTTATGTATTTATTTGATTTAAAGCCAATATATGCAGCATAATTTATTAGATTCATAAGATAGGATTCAAACAACAGAATAAGACTGTTACTAAATCCAAAGTTGTGTAATTTCTGCAAAGTGATGCCATGATCTATGCGATCAAACGCTTTGAAATAATTTGTATAGATAGCGGTTATCAAGTGGTTATCAAGTATCTATGAAGTTACATGTGTGAAATAGGTTGGGTTTGTAATCATATAGCGTCTATCTACAAAACCGTGTTCATAAATCGAGATATAACCGCGAACACTATGATTAATAAAATCCGACAAAATTATTTCAAATACTTTAGAAAAATTTGAAAGAATAGAAATTGGTCTATAGTTTGACACATTAGATGAATCGCTATTTTTAAAAACGGGAATTATTTTAGCTGTCTTCCATTGTTGGGGAAAAGTAGATGTCTTTAAACTCAAGTTAAAAATTGTTAGTAGTGATTGCACAAACACATTTGCATAGTCCCTAATCATAAAACTGGGTATTTGATCAATACCTGCAGTTGATTTGCTTTTTAATTTTTTATTGCTAAGGGTATTTTATTCTCAGATAATACATCAATATTTATGCAAGGCATATTATTACGCTCTAAAGACTTCACATTTGTATTACGATTATAATTACAAGCAAGTACTGGTTTCTTATAAACTGAGAGAAAATAGTCCTTAATATTGCCTTCAAATGTTTTGTGTCGAGGTGTTTGCATGAAAAAGATTGTTTAAAGAGACCACATTGTGCAAGAACAAGTACAAGGTTTGGCATCATCAGAACACTCTCACACACAGAGCGTTTGTGATAAGAGCATACAGAAATAGCGAATCTTCAATAATCTCCTGATTTAGTTCCGCGTAATTTCTTCTTATTCCCGAAAACAAAACTGAAATTAAAAGGCGGAGCTTTGATACTATACATAAGATTCAAGCTATAGCTCAGCAGGTACATGATGCGGTTGGGAAGAAGGATTACAGAGAGCATTCATAATATTACAAAAGCGTTGGTATCATATTAATATGCAAGAGAGTATTTTGAAAAGGGCACAGAACAGATGCAAATTGTTTGAGAAATAAGATTTTTAGATGCATAGTGCGTTTTCTTCTTAATACACCACCACTATTCATGGTTATTATCAAAAAAATAAATAAATACAATTACTGTATTTGCCTTTTTGTCTTTTGTAGATTTGCTAATCAATTTATCTTGTCGTATGCGAAATGTAGATAAAAGAGAAAGTATCGCCTTCGCCTAAAATATTTGAAGTTGAAATTTTAGTAGAAATATACATTTTCGGGACTCCGAATCCGAAAATCTTCTTTTTTAAATTGGTGTGTGAGCGCACGCGGCTGTTTGTGCACGTGTGTGTGCTTATGCAAGTGCGTGCATGGGTGCCTACGTACATCAGCGCGTATGCGTGTGTGCATGTGTATGTATTTCCCGTTCGCGTGCGCGTGAGCGTGTGTGCATGTGTATGTGTATGCATAATGTGTGTGTTCGTGCATACTTGCGTGCGTGCATGCCTGCTGGCGTGCGTGTTTGCGTGAGTGCTTGCGTGCACGCGCGTGTGTGTGAAGGAGCGTACACATGCGGAATTTCACGTTTACGCGTTTTAAGCCTTCTGGACCTGCAGCTGCTGCACTTTTACGAAAATCAGACCAAAGTGCTTCTTTACCGTTGTCATTTTTGGCTTTGCGGAATGTTGTGGGTATCGACTCTAACGATTTTTTTAAACATGTAGTATTTCTTAGCCATTTAATGATCTTTCATTTGATTCAGGCAATTTTTTAGAGTTCTTACCTTAAATGGAGTAACTGGACATACTTTCATCGTTAACACGGTGTAAAATAGCTATGAAGCTATTTGTCCAGGCAGGATGAAAATTTACTTTTCGGGTCTTACCTACCTTTGTATGCAAAATCAAGAATTTTATTAAAATCAAATAACTGGAAGTACCACTTTATATCTGTCATTTTTAATTGTATCCCAATTTTTAGTTTATCGTGATTTGATTGAAATCGGCAACTGATTTTTAGTCTTATTATATTTCTTAAGTACTTTTACAATAATCAACTGGTATTTCTAGTAAATTTCTGAAAATCTTGTAGCTGAAAGTACTTAAAGTATTAATTGTGAACAACATATTTCAAAAACTAAATAGCATAGAAAAATGAAGTTTAACATTTAGGTTTTTTCTTTTCAGACCATGCGATATCAAGGATTTAGTTAAAATCCAATAATCTAAAGCGCCACTGTAGTCTTGCGATTTTTAGGTTTTTTCATTTTCCGAAAGTTTTTTTAAAACTTATTACGGTTCTTATGTCTTTGGTGCCTTTTTATTTGAATAACCGGATCTGTCTGAAAAAATTCGTTGAAGCAAGTTATCGCAGAAAATCGCCGAGATTCAGTAACGTTTCATGTATTCAGCAGTGTAGATGAAAATAATTGGAATTATCGTTGCTAAAATACATATAATTCACTATTTTAATGATGTTTGTAAGTTATTTACATATCGATTCACTTTCCGTTTATACTAATAAATTATCTACATTCTTACATTAATATTCTATTCTAAAGTAGTTACTAATACTTACGTACGCAAATAGCTAAGTAAGAATATTTATATGCACCATTTTGCAGGATATTTTATAGCTTAGTCAGCGCATTCCAATTTTTTTTTATTTTGGTTCCTTGTCTAACGTTGTGACTGATAACATACGGCCTATCCCTGTTCCGTAATAGATTTACTTACATTAAATTAGCGCTATTCATATCTATTAAGTTGTAATAAATTACTAACCTAAAAGTAAAGTTTAAAATTAGTTTCAATTTGAAAATTTCTAGTACGAATATAAATTTTGAATATGATCTAAAGGGAAATAGTTATATAGTTATATATATATTGGAAAAATTAAAAGATATACGATTGTAATGAAAAGTATGCCGATATTTATTAAATTTCCAGGATTAGCGTCGGTAATGTAGTTTAAGCTGTTCAACAACTTCGCCGCTAATTATGAACAGCAATGATGCGATTATCAAATTTTAGTATTGTTAATATGCTTCTATAATTTAAGCAAAATATGAACGATGTCTGACACGCGTCGTTAAGTTAAAGGAAAAAATACTGAACAAAATTATAGAAAATTCAACAGCTGGTATTCATTTACAACCAATCAGTTCAGTATTATCCAGGCACGATTTTACCCTTCCTTATGTAAACATAATACAAGTTCTTATAATGAATGACTAAATGACGAACTAATTCACTTAAAATCTTTATTATACCAAATAAATCAAATATGTTATGTTGTAACAATTTCCTTAACAAATCCCGTATGATAAATGTTTAAAACTTTAACAAAAGCAACCATGTTACAATATTGGATTTTTTAATCACGTATGTTAAAACTAAGAGGTACTAACCAATTTAAGACCAGCATAAATAACTATTAATGTACGCAGGTAAAAGCAGCTACGTGAATCAAGGGTATATAAGGTGTAGTTCAATGGAAGGCAATTATACGGAACTTACAGTTTTCTTCATGAGAATAGGATACTAATAAATAATCATCAAACAATTAATTCCGCATTTGCAATTACAACGAAAACACTAATATTTCCATTGAGTTAGTTGAAATAAATAATCAAAAAACGCTGTAGAATATAAAACAAACTTTGAGTGACAAATTATTGTAATACTTTATTTATTCCGAATATTTACTCAAACTTTCTTGGACCGCAACGTAGTTACGGAATGGACAAGTTTTAATGGTTGTATGGATTTAAATTATAAAGTAAATTATTATTGATAGTATAACTTTACTTTATTATTTTTAAAAGTTTATCTTATACCAGTTTGACATTTTTACGTTATCATAGTCAGGAGAATTATCTATATAAATTTAAAGATTGCTGTTAGATGTATAAATTGCCTAATTTACTTAATGAGTTGTTTTCATAAATTGTTTATAGAATGTAGTCTCTACTAGTAAATTAAATTACCTTATTGCTTTATATTTATGTATATAATTGTTAACAAATTAAATATATTTGGGACCTTTTTATTTGGGTTATGAAAGCATCGTTGATGAGAATGCTGGAACGACGCACGATTATCTGCATTTAACAGAATAAGGCTCCGCGCAGTAAGCAACAATATTGATATGATTCAAGAAGCCATTTTTACTTTGAAGATTTTCAAATTGTTTTTCAGCAGGCAATTACTTACAGCTTAGTATGTAATTTGCTATTTAAAAAACATGGCAATATTGTGAGATTGCCGTGAAAATTAATATTTAATTCAACTCCTGTAACTCAGTAGCCAAAAAAGTGCTACCATCATGCCTATTTTTTAATTTTTTAAAATTCAAAGTACTTGGCGTTTACCTACCAGTTTTAATAAATACTTTTTACTAGATTAATTAAAAGTTTTAATCTGAAATGGAAACGCTAAAAGATACTAGCAGAGACATTATAAGATTGCTCATTTTTCATCATAAACGTAGAAAAACGTACCGGGATATTATTTCCACATTAAATATTGGCAAGAGTACAGTAGGTAATAGTATTGCAAAATACCAATCGGATGGTACAATAAATTCAAAACCACAATTCAGTCCACAGAAATTATTAGAGAGAAATGGAACACATTAAAAGGTGGGAGAAAATCCAAAATTAAATGCATCCAAACCAAAACCAAAACTATTAGAAACTTATGGAAAGAGGTAGGCCCACAAACAATATGAAATCGTATCCATAAACCAGCTGGTGTAATAAGAAAGAATCTTTCCATAAGTAAGAAACGTAAGATATGTCGGTTGCAATTTGTCAAACAATACTTACCCAAAACCAAGAATTATTGCAATAATGTTATATTTTCTGACGAATCAACATGTAATTCTTTGGGTTACAATGGCTGCGTTTAAAGATGCAGGAAGCCGAATACAGAATTAAATAAAGAGAATCTACATCTCCCACAGAAAAATATGGTGGAGGTTTGGTGATGGTGTTGGACTGTATATCGACTAGTGGTCATAGGGAGTTAACCTTTATTCATAGAATAATGGATCAGACCATTTATTTAAATATATTAGCAGAAATCTACCACAACTTGCTGAAAAACTGTATATTTTAGAAAGGTACAAGTTCTATCAGCACAATAATTCAAAACGTTCTTCTTAAAATGTGACATTATTGCTATTGCATAATAGCCTTACAGTTATACAAACTCTACCTAAATCACTGGACGTTAATCGCATAGAATATGTCTAGCAAAAGTTGGACTTATAAATACGAAAACGCGTGTTTCCAACAGTTCTAAATTAAAAGAAAGACTAAAAGTAGAATGGTGAAAGCTGAATTCAGATTTCATCAAAAAGATAGCTTTTCCATCTCTTGTCGTTTACAAAATTGTGAGAAGAAATGGCTATCCAACTAGGTATTAATAATATTATTTATTGCATAAGAAATACATTGTGTATACACAAGCATACTTGTTCAAATATTTCTTTTGTTTTAATTATCACACATTTTTGTAAACATTGTAGCGTTAAAAAGGAAATAAAATAAAATAATTTGGGTAATGACTATTTACTCTACCTGCTAGCTCAAGATTTTATCTTAGAAGCAGACTAAAAACAATAATACTTAGGGCGCCATCAATAAATTAATAAATAAATAAATGTGGGTTTGAATCGTGAACTCTTGATTTTAATGCCTTACCTTTATTCGGAAGTAAATCTGTAAATTGAATTGTAATTTAGACTTCAATAAAAAAAACAAATTAACAGCAATAAGACGTTGGTTTATTTGTTGGATTAGTTTAAACTGTTCATACTAGTCATTTAAGATTACCAAATCAATCGATAATATTGTATACAAACAGTTTGCAATGCATCAGATTATTCAATGCAAGAATTAAAAATCTGGTGTGAGACAACACACGACTTTCTCTGACGTACATGGATATACAAATATGCGAATATTCATAAACAATTAAAATATTATTTATGTTTATTTTAGAAACGGTGATTCTAACGGACACCCTTCCAAGTTACTGGACACGTAAAATCCTGCTTAACGCCAGAGATTCTCTCTGATAACTCGCTTCAATGTAATTTTTCAGGAAAACCTGTAAGTTTACCAGAAGGATGTCAATGACATAAGAACCATAGCAAGTTTCATAAAAATTGTTAAAAACTTTTTGAGAAAATCGCAAAAAACTTAAAAATCGCAAGAATAAAGTGGCTCTTCCGGTCATTAGATTTTAACTAAATTCTTGCTGTCTCATGTACAGAAGATATAAAACATAACTATAGTTTTTGATTTTCATATAATAATTTTTTTTTGAGATACGTTGTTTACAACTAATACTTCTAGTACTTCTGGTTACTTTATTTTCAAAAATTTATTAGAGAAACTCCTTGCTTAATATAAAACTAAATTAAATAGCAAAGAAATATACTAAGTTTTAAAAAAAGCATTACAACCGATTTCATGAAAATCGTGAAAATGAGGAAATCGGAAGATATCTAAAAGTGACAGAAATAAGGCGGTACTTCCGGTTAATCGATTTTAACCAAATTCTTAATTTAGCACACTAAGGTGATTATGACCGTAACTATAAATATTCATTTAGCTAGGGTTTTTAGTTTCATAGTTATTTTATTTAGACTTAACGCCGAATGTACTTCCGGTTACTCGACTTACGGAAAATTTTGTGAAAAACTGCCATGATTATATGAAAAGGAATTAAATTTTTGAGAAATGTAGTAATTTTTAAAAAAATCGTTTGAACCAATTTCGAAAAAATCGCGAATAACCAAAAAAGGACAAGAGCAAAGTGGCACTTCCGGTTTTTCGATTGTAGTGAAATTATTGTCGTCGCGTACGACAATAGATGTAAACTCAAATATAAAAGTTTGTTATTCTAGTACTTATGATGTTTGAGTTATCATGTTCACAGGCACACACATAGACAGATCAATTTTCAAAAACATGTTTATCTTACTCAGGGGGCCTCAAAACGTGTATTTCCACTAAAATTTCGACATCTAAAATTTTGGTCGAAAACAATACTTTCCCTTTTACCTATATTTCATATAGGATAAGAGAAAGTAAAAAAACTGTAGACTGTCAAATGTTATAAAAATATGTAACTGACTTAATATTGAATTAATTGATAGAAGTTTCTGAATCAGAGATATTACTTGATCAAATGTATCACCTATGATAGAAGTGTATTTGTTAATAACTGACAGAAAATGCAAAATGCAATGCAAAAATGTTGCATAACCATTCGGGTGGCAACATGGAATTTACTTTCTTCGATGGTAACCCATACTTTGGTTTATGAAATGAATTAAGTCACCTTAACAATCATCACTAATTCCTATGGACTTGCAGCCGGATGGTATATCTTTCTTTGAAATGGAGTTGGGCACCACGTGCATTAACGAATAATGGAAAATTTTTAACCAGATATTACAATATTGACATAACCTTCTAAGTGAATTAAGATTTACTCAATACTACATTGTAACATTTCCAGCAGAGCATGTTAAAGTGTAAAAGCGGCGCAGAATCAGATTTGCAACAAATACGTTCGTCTTACATTTGCGCAAGATTACCTGAAGATTAGTTTGATAAGGCATTGTAAAAGACAATAGGAAGTGAATCACGAGTGAGTTAACGCGAAGCAATTTCAACTAAATATTTTTTATTAAACTGTGTGTATATAAAACATTAATTATAATAAATAAGTAAAACTTAGAGATAACGAAATATTACGCAACAACCAAAAGATCATATAACCGTTCAAATACAAATAAGAAATTGCCACCGAATTAAATAGCATACATAAAGAAATTCTAAAAACCGCACATAATTAACTAGAGAATATTAATTGGAGTTACGCAACATTTCGACACAAGTAAATTGTTCATCAAAGCATGTAAGCGATACGTTTATTAATAAATGTAAGACCGAATAACCAATATCAGAAACGTTCGAGGAACAAAGAACGATGTAACTAATTTCTGTATAAAATAACGAAGCTTTCAGCGGAAAAAGAGACTTCTCGCGAAGCTGCGACCGAGCTAGCACCGTGCGCGAGTTGATACGAAAGCCGAGATAATTTTATTTTATTCAAAAGCGCTTTGTTGATCGCAAAGAACGCAAACCGTTAGCTTCAATTTAATTATATTGTAACCGTGGTTGCAAAATTTAGTTCAGACATCCGCAAAGGTGAAGAGCCCCTGTTAATTACCAGATCCCGTATAACTTGTTGTTGAAAGCATAGGTGTTGTCTTTGTAACGGGAAGCTATCGACAATAAAGTTTTACTAGAACGCTCGCACCTCGAGTAGGTTCTGTAGCGGATGTGCAAGCGTAGCTAGAACATAAAACCGACGCCGTCGTCAAACGTCTCTGTGTTGTCTTTGCAGCGTGTGACAATTTGACGTCATCAACCCTTTTTCTGATCCTTTCTCTTGCTGTGTGGCCTCAGTCACGAACGAGTTGAAAGATAATTGTCCGAACCGGAGATATTTTTTACGAACGTTGTACGCCTGCAAATGACTTGACCACGTTCGGACCTGGAAAAATACTGAGCTTGTTCAATAAAACCATATAAGTAGTAGGCGAACATCCAAGTTCGGCCGGACGATTGCGCTTTCATGCGAGGACTGCAAAGCGACGTTCTGCGTCTATTAATAGTAACTTTACCCCGCGACGCATCCTTTTACCCTGAAAGCTCTCAATCTTAACTATCCAGAATTCTATTTATTTATGCTTATTAATCATTGAGTGTTGTAAATATGTATAAAGCATACGTAAACATTGATTTGAGTTATTACTATGAATAACATTTCTTTTGAAGATTTTATACATCTTGTTATTCCCGTCGAATATAACCATTAAACACTCGATCATTAAGAGATCGTTTCGTACAAGTCGCAACCTCTTTCGAAGGTCTTTCCGTTTTAATACCTATCCTTCTCAAATTTAGGATAGCCAATTGCGAACCACTATTAGGGAGAACTTCCCCAAAGACTGAAACCTGCCGCCAGATCAAATTGAACCGGCCCGAAACGATGAGCGATTTCGGTTGCCAAAATACAAATAACTTTTCTCGATCCCGTGACCCAAAGATCTTTTACAAAATGAAATCACTTATAAACGTAAAAGAAAAAAGCCTGCATTAAGATTGAACTAGCTTTTAAAATGTAACTAAATAATCAGGTTTAGAATAAATAACATCCAAAACGTTTCATAAATCCCTCAAATATGTAAATTATATTGAAGTCTAAAATTCTGCTTATGGAAATTCAAGATGTTTCCAGAAAAATTAAAATAGAAAACCTGCACATTTCTATTGCGTACTCACTAACATTTTACAACGGAAACATTGTTTTTCTTATGCAACCTTCGGCATTCGTGATTCGTGGAAAGAAAAATAAACGCCATCTAATAGCATAAAAGTGTAACGACAGAAATAATGTACAGGATGCTACATAAATAATCAAAATGAAGTAAGTTATTAATTAATCAATTTAAAGTTGTGAATATAATTGAAAAGAATATATTTTAACGGTTTTGCTAAAGAATCGTTACAACATTTCTTGTTAAAACAAGTTTAGTTTAGGAATTTCATTTCCTTATTAATTATATATTAGGCTTTTACTGTATGAAACAACATAATATAATGCACTAAAACATTTCTTTAAAAATGAGTGTTGTTGTTTGAAACATATGTCTTGTTGTATCTTGTCTGGGTGCTTATATAAGAATGTCCGCAAGAACGGTTTACTACTTTCGAAGCCGTTTTTGTAAGCTATTATGTAGTCAATCTAAGCACTTTCGATAGCAACAATTTCTCTGAGTACTTAGGCATTAAGTGAACGCAAATATCATAATGATAAACATACGATCGAAGATACAGTGACATCGAAAGGGGTACATCCATGGCGGTAAAAAATGAAAAATCTAGAGAAATTGCAATTGTTAGGTTTTTCGTCACCAATTCAGAAGTAAAAAGCAACTGATACGGTTATGTAATCAGTGCCGTCCTTTTTAATTTTCCTACTTTTTTTGGGTAAAAGTAAGTAATTTTAAATATATACAGCATCCACATTTTTAGCAACTGGACTTCCTTGATAGCATACATTCAAATTCGAAAAGGGTAATATAATAAACCGGTAGGATGAAATTAGATTTTTAAGTTAAATAAATATAAGAAACCATAAAGTCAATGTAATTCGCATCGTCTTACAATATTTTCAAGTTTCAAATAGGATGGATTTTGAATTGCATACATATTTAGTGAAGCTCTTGAGAGTTCGTACCAATTAACGTTAGATATGTACAGGGTGGGCAAATTTCTATATATCCATAGGCTATCTCGGTAAGTATAAGAGATACGAAAAATCGAACATCCCAGCCTCAAACTTTTTTTTCAAGAAAACTTCAATGGTGTAAACCAAACTCAACTGTCGTGTTTTATTTTCGAGTTATAAACAAAAGTTCAATTTTTTTGAGTTTCCGATAAATGCCGATAGTGCCATTTTTTATGTATGTACAGGTAACTTACTTGCACTTTCTTCGGGCACTTTTTTAAGTAGAATAAGATGCCATTGACGGATTTTAAATATATTTAATAATTTTTAAATACTAACATAAAGTTGTAATTTTTTAAATATAAACCATGATTAGAGTTGATTTACGTAAAAACAGGAAAATTTTTCCGTTTTAGCAATATATGATATGAATGATGTATTCTTGATGTTTGGCCTGAGTTTCTTCAAAACTCGTTGCATAAAGTATGATGTTAGTTTTGACGCTTTTCGCGTAGTAGATGGATATCATTTTGAGTAAAACAATACATCGTCACCGACCTGTTTTGTAATTTAAAGTTTTTTAACCCTTATGTATGTGACTAAACATCTCTATCGATGTAACGAGGTACCAGAGCACTTTAGTGCGGTTATTTTGATATACATATATATATATATATATATATATATATATATATATATATATATAT
>JAHWXV010198474.1:0-10691 GCA_024586415.1 Phrixothrix hirtus | reverse complement strand
CCCCCCCCCCCCCCCCCCCCCGTCAGAACACCAATCTGGTTTATTTGTTTTCAATAAATTATGTACAATATTATTATAAATCAAACTTAAAGGCTAGGATTGTAAAACTAAACCTATAACTAAGGATAAAACTATTGTACAGAGTTATAATATTAAGGAGTGTCAGGTTGCATCAATATTATGTGCCATACCGCTGTAAAGAAAAACACGGGCATCTTACCCTTTATTATAGGAAATATTTGCAGTTATTTATATACAATATTAAAAGTTTTTAGAATTAATTATAAATAATACATAAAATGTTTGTTTAAAATACACTAAAATATAAGAACTGTTTTTAAGTGCACCAACGGTTTTACACTGCACTAAGTTTTTCGAAGTTTTATGCGTGGCAACCATCCCCGTCTGTTACTACTCCGCCCCCTGGTACAGAGGGAACGCTCGGATGTTGTCCGTGTGTAACTTCGTATGGAAACCGTCCCTCTCGTCGGTGTAGGTAGCTTCTACACGCTTCTCGATGAGTTGGTGCGGTCCTGTCCATTTCTGGTAGAAAGGATGTTATGTTCGCAATTCTTTTACCATGACGAGGTCGGCAACGTTAAATGATGACACCGGTTCTCCCTTTATGTAGCGTCTTCTGTATACTTGTTGACGTCGCCTAGCGTTTAGTTGACGAACGTCCTGCGATAGGGGCGGCATCTGCTGGTATGCACCAATATCCCGGTCGTTTTAGCGTTGTTCCGTACAACTCGCTGGGTGTTTGGCCTATGGCTTCGTTTATTCTTGTTTGTAAGGCGAAGAGAGAGTCGGGCAGGTATTTGTGCCAGATTTCAGGCGCGCGTCCGACTACACTGGCTTTCAATCTCTTTTTCAACTCCTGGTTCCTGCGTTCGGTTACGTTTGCTCTGGGGTGGTAAGTCGCTGTTGCCCAGGTGGTGATTTTGTTTTTCTGAGGCCAATTGAGAAAACGGTTACTGATGAATTGGCTACTGTTTTCCGACATGATAGTTCGTAGGTAACCGAAACGGGCGAAGATCTAATTTTCCGAAAAACGGATGACTTCCCGAGTCGACGCCTGAGGCACTGCTTCGGCTTCCATCCAGCGGCTTAATAGATAGGTGACGACGATTACAGCGGTGTTCCCAGCAGTCGAACGTGGGTAGTTTCCCATAATGTCAATCGCCACGATTTACCATGGCTTCTCAGGAACATTAGGACGTAACGGCACCGCATTCTGATGCGGCAGTCTCTTGACAGCAGCACATATCCAACACCATTACAGGTAAGGTCGTATATCGAGGTAAGAACCCGGCCAAAGAAAGTGTTCGGCGATGGCCCGGGCGGTTTCATCTCCCCCTGGGTGACCGGCCAGAGGCGAGTCATGGTACGCGAAGAGAACGTGAGGTCGTAGTACTCTCGGTACCATGACTAAGGTGCGGCCGTTCTCGGGGAGCTTTACGGTGACGACGTGTATGCGGTGGCAGGTGGCGTCACCGGGAGCAGTTGGGCCTTCGGCGTCGACTTCTCGCCAACGGCGGACGCATTCTTGGATGCAGACGTCCTGACCGTGTGCATCTCGGACTTGTTGGTGTAACGGCACTTTTTTGTCGATTTGGTTCAGGCCGGAGGTAGGCGAAAGTAGTCGTTCCAAACATGGTTGCGTGATATCACCGGTTACCTCCGGCGATTTTGATATGTGATCCGCTAGTTCGTTAGCACGGCTTGGGACGTGCTCAACGGTGAAATTGGATCCTTGTAGTAACAAAGACCACCGTGTTAGTTTGGCTTTGTGATCTTTGCTTTTCGCTAACTATTTCAGGGCTCTGTTGCCTGTGAGCAGTATGAACGGTCGGTCTTCTAGGTATTGTCGGTATTTACGTATACCGAAACATACTGCCAGACATTCCTGTTCTTTGCAATGATAATTGGCTTCTGTAGGCGTAAATTTGGACGAGGCACAGTAAATGATGCGTTTAGTGCCCCCTTCTCCTTCTTGAAACAACACAGCCCCCATTCCTAAGGTGCTGGCGTCGGTTTGTAAGACAAATGGACGTTGCGAGTCGGGCCTACTTAATTGCAATACAAGCCGCATGTGGTTTAAGTGCTCCTCGTGATTTTTTGAAATGTCGTTTAGGTAAGCTAGCGTAAATTTGTGGAGGTAGCCTACCAACACTTCGGCTGACATCATTTTTTGAAACGTGGTCGGTGCCCATTTCAAGCTAAAAGCCATCACGTTAAATTGGTATGCGGTTCCAGCGGTGGTGGCGAACGCCGTTAAACTCTTCCTACACTCGTCAAGCGGTATTTGCCAATAATCTGCTCTCAAATCTAATGTCGTAAAGACCTTGGCGTCTCCCAAGTCCTTGAGAGTATCTGAGATGGCAGGTAATTGTGAAGTCTCGTCTACGGTAAGGGCGTTCAACCGTCGGTAAGCGATACAGAAACGAGGGGTTCCGTCTTTCTTTTCGACGAGGACGACGGGTGAACAGTAGTCGGACGTGAATGGTTGAATGACCCCATCTGCGAGCATCTCTTCTACCTGATCGCAGAGCATTTTCCTCTTTGCCACGGAGTAACGGTAGGGCCGTCATCAAAACGGAGCGTCTTTACATAGATAGATTCGGTGTTTGGCAGCTAAAGTGGTTTTAACGGCGCTATCGTCGTTAAAGACATCTGGGGAATTCCTGGAGCAACCCCTGATACTTTTGCTTCAGGTGCTCTGGCAGGTCTTGTTCTATCTTCGAGTTATTTTGCTTGCGCCCTTTTTTGTTTACGGGCGTCTCCCAGAGTATCGGTGTCCAGTGGTCGGTTCCAAAATGTAAACAACGTCGGTGGAAGTCGGCTACTCCCTTGTTCTCCAAATGCCAAGGGTACCCCAGGATAACTTCTTCGCGGAGGTCCTTTACCAATAGGCCGCGAATTGACTGTAGCACGCCTCCGATGTAGATTTGGAGCGTAGCTTGACCACCCCACGTTGGCTTGGGAACCCGTAGTGGCTAGGTTGACGGCGGTTTCATTTTGTGTGTCCAGGTGGAAGGAACCCCAGCGTTCCAACTTGCTGGTGGATCCATTATCGAGTAAGTCGCGGTAGCGTTGTCCTCGTATCTCCAAGTGGATACGAGATAAGAAGGCAGCCTTGGCTGACGTGGTGTTTACGGCCGGGTTTAGTGGGTCCCGGCCGTCATGGCGTTTCCCTGGTTGGACGGGACGTTTTTCGGACAGTCGCGGTGGCAGTGTCTACTGCCGTTATTGCATAGTCGGCAGCGCTGAAGCGACTGGCTATGGCTACTTTCGGCGGCCTTTACGGTCACCCTTGCGGGTGAAGATTTCGCTGTGGTACGGACACCCTCGATGGTAACGGCTTGGTCGAGGAGTTCGGCCACATACTTCGGCGGATGTCGTAGGAAATGCACGCGTAATGCTGGTCTTAGTTGATGCAGTAATATGGAAACCATTTCGTGTTCTTGTGAGTCTGGCCTCAGACGCTTATACAAGGTCAATTTATTTGAGATGAAGGTTTCGGAGGCTCCTTCATCTCCTTGCTATTTACCAAACAGTCTTGACGTGAGTTCGGCCAATCTGGCTGTGCGGTTGAATTTCGCGAGGATTCTTGATTTGATTAATTCCCAATCAAAGGGAATCGTTTCCAATTCGCGGAACCAGGTTAATGCTTCTCCGGCCAGCGATTTTGTTAAGTGGTTGCGCAAATCTTCTTTTGGAACGCGTCCATTTTTCATGAAGTTTTCATATCAATTGAAAGATGTTTTCGGAACTTCTGCGTCTTCTCCGGCGAATTTCGGCACTGCCGGTAGAATTCGGGCTTGTCCATCTTAAATTGTAGTCGTAAGTAGTTGTATCGACGAAGTTAATCGATATAGTTCTACATCTGAAAGTCAGTCGATTTTTCTCGTTGATTCCTGGATTTTATCTTCTTCCTGAAGTAGCGGTAAGCTGTAGTCTTCGAGGACCTCCATTGTTTAATGTTACTTGGGCGCCACTGGAAGTATTCGTTCCTCTTCCAGAAGAAAATGTCGGCTGCTAGACGGTCGATATAGTTGTGGGTAAGCGGCACCGTCCACGGTGTAAAGTATTCTAGATGCCCCATGAGCGGGCCAGCCAATTGTCAGCGTCGGTTAACGTCGAAAAGAATTACTATTTTGAAATGAAATAACTGTAATTTATACAGGACGATGTGGTATTCGTGAAACGATTAATAACGGCGATGCGTACTTGATTACTGTAGCGTAGTGAGGTACCCACAGGCAGGTTGCATTGAACGGCAAGACTTGGAGACGCAAAGCTTCAGTGTGAAGCACGAAGTCGATGTTATATTTTCTACTGACTGTATATGCGAATACAAGGGGTCTATACACAGTGGTATCACTAATAAAATGCGATGGGAACAGTCTTATTTCTGAATCGCATTTCCGTTATGAGTAAATCCATTCATTCATATGTTATCGAGGCAGGAAATCCTTATTAGCCCATTTCCGGTGTGTGGGCGAATGACGCGATGCGCCATAATGATGTAATGAGGGCTAAGTACGCATGTGCCGGTATCAATACTATTAAACGATTAGACTTGCACGTACCGACGACGGAATAACACATTTTATTGTATATGCAAAACATATTGCAATTCTAAGCAACGATTTCCATTGATATTCCCTGAATACCAATGGCAGTCCAGCATTACACCCCTTTCCCGTGACAACCAGTATAAAAGGGGCACCAAATTCTAAAAGAATTCAGTATTTGGTGTGACTACTAGAAGCTTGGAGTAGCCAGATTGAGACCAAGTGACTAGTAGTTGGGAACTATTCGGTGCTTGGAGTTGGCAGATTAAGACCAAGTATCCGATAGTTTGTAGATCTGAGCCAACGGCATCAGTAAAGTGCCCTCCCTAACGCCGATTCGTTGAGGAGCTTCCCGCTGCCCGCCGTCACGTTCCGCCAGCCCGCTACAGATAATTAGCCGCTCAGACGACAGCGCTGTCTCGACAGCTGGCAGCCGTCTCGCGCTGCCAGCCTGCTGAGACTTCCAGCCTCCCAGTGGACCTATGCCGCGCCCGCCGTGGACGACCTGCCGCCGCAACCAGCGTTCCGACGCCCGGCGCCCCGAGGCAGTAAGGATGCCAATATTTTATTATTAACGATTGACCCTGTTTTAAACACTTTCGTATCCAACACTAAACACTTGATCCTTGTTATCGTGCCCAGTTAACTTGGAATCAACCTTAGAAGAATTTTAGTAGTTTATTCTACAGTAAATACTCGATCGTCGCTATCGTGCCCAGTTAGCTGGGAATCGCATTTAGTTAGTTTATTCTGCACACTTGATCCTTGTTATCGTGTCCAGTTAACTTAAAATCATACATTAGTTAGTTAGTTCCACATTAAATGCTTGATCCTAGTTATCGTGCCAGTTAACTTAGAATCAGCCTTAGTATAGTTTTAGCTAGTTTGTTCCCCGCTAGACACTAGAGCTTAGTGTCGTGCTAGTTAGCGTAAGAATAAAACATTGACGAGTGCGCTCAAAACTACTGTCCAGCTCGCCTCTTAATAAGAACTATCTGGCAGTAGCCTTCACATCCAGAGACCTACAAGAACGAGGCAGAGAGGACGTGGCCGCATAGCGCTCGCGAGTAGTTCAAGGGGGAACCTCCTTGTAACAATTGGCGCCCAACTTAGTAGGTATCTATAGAAGAAGGGAACACACGACCAAACATGAAGACAAGTAGGGAAACAGAAACGGAAGCATGCGTCAATTCTGAGACTGAAGCAAAACTCAGTGGCACCCAAAACATCAACTAAAGTCTAATGGAATAATTACTCCAGGGATTCAAACAATTAATGGAACCGGAAAAAACCAAGTTCTCCGGAGACCCATTGAAGGATCCAGAAGCCTTCATAACAAAGGTAGAGGAAGCCTTTCCAAACATCCCAGACGACGCAAAACTGGGAAAAATGAAGAAATTCCTAACGTAAGATGCCCGGAAATGGTGGTAAGGAAGACAGGACTTCTTTGTGGAGGACGAGGAATTCAAACAGTCGTTCCTAAACACATTCCGTAGTCTGGAAACCTTAACCAGGATTCGAGTACAATACTACGGAAACAATCAACAGAATAGGGAAGCAGTGCGAGACTTATTAAGAATAAAAGTCAAGCAAGCGAAGCGCCTGAAAATAAATCTACTGGAAGACATACCAACCATGGTAAATATGCTTCACGGTCACATCCATGTTCATCTGAGGGAGAGGAACTTCAAATCGCTTGTAAAGTGCATAGACGCCGCAGAACAAGTTGAACGGGATACAAAAACCGCCGGGGAACCTAAAAGAACAGGACTCCCTCATTTCAGTTACTCCCCAAGGAAACATTACCATCGGGACTGTCCAACCAAGGATAACAGGAGCAAGCCGCCGAGAAACGACCAGGTGGCCGAGACCATCGAAGTCCGAACGTCTCGGCCAGCAGAGTAGTAAACCAAGCCTCCCACATCAATCATCTCCAAAAAATCCAGATCAAGGTGAACGGGAAGTGGATTCACGCACTACTGGATACAGGTACAACGCGCAACCTGATCCAGACAAACCACACAAACAAATACATAGCGGAACCCGCAAAAGCAAAGCTCGCTAATCCACAGCAGCAAATCCAGATACTGGCAAGAGCAAAATTGCCTTTCACAGTGGCCAACACGTCGCTCGAAGACACATTCTATGTGACAACCTCCTTAAGTGCTCCGGTAATACTAAGTCACCAGTGGCTGATAAGTCAGTACGCGATCATGGATTACGAGCGCCGGTGTATCCACTGCGGGAAAAAGAACAGGACCACTGTATACTGGAAAGGTGAATCAGCAACCACGCCATGAAACAAAAAGGTAATCGAGGAAGTGAAGCACGACTTCCCTAAGGAATTCGAAGATCCTTTTAAGAAACTTCTGGAAGATTTCTGGCACCTAATAAATCAGAAAGCGAGACGATTGACAACTACAACAACAAAACACAACATACAGCTGTCCAACAACGCCTCTACCTTTAAACTGGCTGCAGGAAGATACTCACCGGAGAACAAGCAAGGCCTGGAAAAAGAGATGCAAGTCATACTAGCGGATAGAATCATTGAGCCATGCACCTCCAACTACTATACTAGGGTAGTTCTCGTAAAAACGGCCGGACTAGATACTGCGTAGACTATAGGCGTCTAAATTATATGACGAAGGACCAAATCACGACGTTACCTATTATACAGGACACCCTCAAGGACCTAGGAAGGGAAAAAGTGTTCTCATCCCTAGACTTTAAATCGGAATACTGCCAAGTCCTGATTGAAGAAAAGGCGAGAAGCTCACAGCATTTAGCACACCAGATGGGGCATGCTATCAGTTTAAGGTCATGCCTTTTGGGTTTAAGAACGCTCCAGCTACCTTCCAGAGGATGATGACCCAAGATGTCCTCCCAGGCTACCTACACAAGTTCGCCCTGGTGTACCTCAACGACATCATCAACTACTCCGACAACTGGAAGGATCACCTAGAGCACCTACGGCTGGTATTCGAAAGTCTGACGTAGAACCACCTCCACATAAGGATGGATAAGTGCCAATTTGGTAAATCAAAGATTACGTACTTGGGACACCAAATCTCAGCGGAGGGCAACAAGCCTCAGGAACACCAGCAAACAGGAAACAAACTCGAAGTTTTCTGGGCCTGTACAACTGGCTGCGAGAATACTTACCACGGTGCGCAGAGATACTAACACCAATTACCGACGTCTTCAAATAAAACAACAAATTCAAGTGAACCCCTAAAGCGGAAAAAGCCTTCCACAGTATAGAGGAGCTGACAAAGCCTCTGAAATTGAGAAGGCCTGACCCAAACAAGCCCTATACGCTGCAAACAGACGCCAGCGGACTGGGACTGACAGGCCGTACTATAGCAGATGGAAGAAGGCGAAAGACGCATCATTAGTTACGCGAACGCGAAACTTTCGCAAGCCCAAACCAATTACCATGTAAACGAACTGGAATGTTTGGCAGTGATATGGGCGATAAAGAAGTACTGTTCGTACCTAGAAGACCGGCCTTTCACCTTAAGGACCGATAGCAGCATCCTCGCCTGGTTAGACAGAATGAAGAATACACAGTCAAAACTTACCAGATGGGCGATCCTCCTTCAGGAATTCAACTTCCAGGTGCAACAATGCCCGGGAAGTATCACCGAACTGCGAGACCACCTATTGCGTCACCCGAGAGGTACAGAAACCAGTGAAAGCATCACGGACATTGATAGGGCAATGATGCCGGAAACATCCAACATTGACGTGGCCGAATTGGCCACAACAATAAAGACGGAACAGAAGAAGAAGCTACATGCCCAAAATCTCATCAGAATATGGGAAGAGATAAATCAAAACGGTCCGATCACATCAAGGCATAACCAAATTCTCGCAGAATACCACGTGGAAGATGGATGCTTGTGGAGAAAAGTGGAACAAGGAAACCGCCTCCTAGTGCCACTCAATGTCCAACTGCAAGTGATACATTATTACCACGACATCCCAGAAGCAGGCCAGCCAGGAGCAGAAGAAATGGACAGAGCAATAAGTAGACATTAATACTGGCCCAACCAAACGCAGAACGTGCAAAACTATATAAGACATTGCAGAATTTGCACAGCCATCAAGCCGAAATCCAGACACGAAGCAGTCCCACTCCGACCACATCATCCAACAAAGCCATGGGAAGTAGTATCGGTAAACCTCATGGGCCCATACCCAACCACAGCCCGAGGACATAGATTCACCATGGTGATCACCCGCCTATTTAGTAGATCGACTGAGGATTTCCCGATGGAACGAACAGGACAAGCTAGTTTTCCAGAGATTTGGATACCCAAGGGCCATAATCTCCGATAATTGACCCCAATTCATTTCAATTACCTGGGACGGCGCCATGACAAAATGGGGATGCGTACATTGGACTACTCACATATTTCATCCACAAGAGAACCCAGTGGAGAGGAGGAACCAAGAGATAAAAAGGATAATCTGCCTTCGTCTGGAAAACGACCCACAAGCACCATATTGGGATCGGTCCCTCCAAGAAACATTGTACAATCTGAGAGGGAGAGCCACCGCACCCATCGGGCTAACACCGAGCCAGGCTCTTTTCGGCTATGAGATCCCAAGGCCAGGGGAGTGGAAAGTCAGGAAAGGCACGGCGGACAACAGACCGAGAATACAGAACCTGGAGGACCAGATACAAGCAGTACACCGAAAACAGCATCGATATAGGTCAAGGTACGCGATTCCGGAACCGTCTCCACTACGTTTCATGCCTAGAGATCAGGTAAGAGAGAGGGTGTTCCAACCACATGAAGCCTTCTCACCAAGATGGGAAGGCCCCAGAACGGTCATCGAAAAAGTCGGGCCTAACGTGTATTGGAGCTAGCGTCCCAACAGTGATCCAACCAAGGTTCACTCCAACGACCTACGTATCCTTCCAGCGGATAGAAGATAGCCAGAAGAAGAAGAATAAGGAGAAGAGGAAGACGACCCGGAGACTTGCAAGGAGAATCCTGTATCATCATGCCCCAAGGGATGAACAACCGAAACCGGCGAATGCTCTTAAGGGGGAAGGAATATTGCATATGCAAAACATACTGCAATTCTAACCAACGTTTTCCATTGATATTCCGTGAGTACCAATGGCAGTCCAGAATTACGCTACTTTCCCCTGCCAAGCAGTATAAAAGGCGCACCAAATCCTAAAAGAATTCAGTAGCTGGTGTGACTACTAGAAGCTTGGAGTAGGCAAATTGAGACCAAGTAACTAGTTGTTGGGATCTATTCGGTACTTGGAGTAGGCAGATTGAGACAAAGTATCCGATAGTTTGTAGAGCTAAGCCGACGGTATCAGTAAAGCGCCCTCCCGAACGCCGATTCGCCGAGGAGCTTCCCGCTGCCCGCTGTCACTTTCCGCCAGCCCGCTACAGACCACTAGCCGCTCAGACGGCAGCGCCGTCTCGACAGCCGACAGCCGTCTCGCGCCGCCAGCCTACTGAGACTTCTAGCCACCCAGTCGACCTGTGCCGCGCCCGCCGTGAATGACCTGCCCCAGTGAACGACCTGCCGCCGCCACCAGTGTCCCAACGCCCGGGGGCCCGACGCAGTAAGTACGCACATATTTTATTATTAACGATTGACCCCGTTTCAAACATTTTCGTATCCAACACTAAACACTTCGTCCTCAGTGTCGTGCCCAACAAAATTGAAATCAACATTAGCAGCATTTTATTAGTTTATTCTACACTAAACACTCGATCCTCACTATCATGTCCAGTTAGCTTGGAATCGCATTTAGGTAGTTTATTCTGCACACTTGATCCTAGTTATCGTGTCCAGTTAACTTAGAATCATACATTAGTAGTAAGATAAAGCCGATTCCAGACCGGAAATTGGGCCCCAAGATGGCCGCCAAGTTGGTGGAGGGGTGGATCCCCAGCCACGTGGGGGGCCTTAGCGGATGTGACGTCATAATGGCCGCCAGAGCATGGGGCCCAAGATGGCTGCCAAGTGGAAACATTGCGTCGAATCTGTTGCCAACCTAAATCTAGTTCCAAAATGGCGTTGGATTTATTACCAACTTAAATCTAGTTCCAAAATGGGGTCGGATTTATTACCAAC
>JAHWXV010198461.1:0-11535 GCA_024586415.1 Phrixothrix hirtus | reverse complement strand
TTTAATTCGCCCCATAAATAGAAGTCAACAAACATTTGGTGATGCGGCATCGTGCTGGTACCACATCCTAAACCGCAAGTCTACAGGAACATCGTCTAGGTATCTTCTCCCTGATGTTTTAAGAATTCTAAATACGAATTAGCAATCAAACTTTGGGGCAAAACTTGAACAGGCAGTAGTTGTCCGTCAAAAATGCCACGCCAAATATTGACAGAAAATCTTCGTTGAAATGATGGAACTCTCACTGCATGTGCATCTTCTAATGACCAAATGTGATCATGGCGACGGTTGATAGTACCATCTCTGGTAAACATTGATTTATCCGACCATAATACGAAATAAGTAAAATTTGGATTTTGATTACATTGTTCCAGAAACCATTGACAAAGAACTCGCCGGTGCACTTCGTTGCCTTGCTGCAAGTGATGAACGTTTTGCTTGTGATACGGATGTAAAATTTCCAGATGTAAAGCTTCCCAAACAAAATTCTAAGGTACTGCAATTGTGTTGAAATCCGTCCACTACTGGTATTTGGTTCATCAAGCGCAGCATCAATGATGTCTTGTTCTTGTTCAATTGTATGCTGTTGGTGAGGGCCTCCTCTACGACGTTTAGCAATTCCACATTCACGAAGTCCTTGAAATGTATCCGACAAAATTCGCCGAGATGGTTGACGTCTGTTGGTATTCGCGATAAGCTGAGAGAGCACTTCCATTACAAAATTCGTAAACAAAGGTAATATCGGCATATCGATTATTTTTAAATTCCATTTCAAAACCAGTTCACACACAATAGAATGACAAATTGATGATGCACTGACAAGCTTCTATTCATTTTTTCTATGGTAAACTGATACTTGGATAATTCTTCTTTGTTTGCAATTTTTCTTTATTGCTTGTTTTAAATTTAAGCGCAATAAATTTGTGCCCTCTAAGATAATTTGTTTATTTCAATTCATATTTACGAGTATGTAATTATTAATTTTAATTCTTCCCAATATTTAAACTTAGATATCTCGAAAACGACGCAAAAAATGGAAAAAATTTATTCTTCCATTTCGATTTAGTTTTTAAAAATTTACATGATATTTAACTTTTCGCCTGGAGTTACCAAACACCCTGTATGAGGGTCATTCGAAAAGTAAAGAACATTGCTTTCCACGGAAATTATTATTGGATATAATGAAACAAACCTTTATCTTACATCCAATTTGGTGCCTAAGCTAGTTTTTTTCAAAACCACCCTTCAAATTTAAGCACACGTCGTACCATTTCAGCATAATCAATTGCCACCAAATTGTTGAACTAGTGATTAACGGCTTGTTATGACTTAAAATCTTCAGTCGTCAATACATATCAATACATATCACTTGGTGACGTGTATCGTTATCGACTGGCGCAGACAGATAGATCTACGGGTGTGGTTGAAGTAGCCGTTAAATCTTGGCATGTGCTTGGACGCCATTGTTTTCCAGCTTTTAACTTGACACGGTATTGACAAAAGTTTTATAATCAGCCAACATTTTTGTGCTTCGTAATGTTATCCTAAGGTAACCGCTATTGTTTTGTATTTCGTTATGTTAAACATTCTGTAATGCCTGTAGGAAGTTTTGAGATTTCGAAGGTCGTGGCATTGATGTCTTGCTCTACATTTGTTCCTTAAGGAATACCCATCTAAACTAGTTAGTATTCCAGGTAATTAAATCTTATTTTCGTTGAATATAGCTAATTGGCGGTAACTCCGTTTTAGATTGGCCTTGACGCCAAGGTTTTTAATCGCTTTGAGGATGGAATACTTTTCTAGTAAAGTATTTTATAGTAAAAAAAATTTCTAGTAAAACGATTTTCTAGTAATACTACCTTCTATAAAACCATACTTTAATCACTTATTATGTAGTCCTAAGTTCTTATATTATATGTCGTATGTCAATCACTGGACTGACTTATCTATGTTCATAAAGGATTTTCTGGAAGCCAGATTGAGGTGAAGTAAAGTAAGGGCAATGGCAACCAACTACCAAGATCGTATTATAGTATGCAAGCATGATAGATTCTAGAAACCGTTAAGATAAGTATTAGCATTAGGCCGACAATCTACATTTTATTTAGTACTATTATGTCTAATTAATTTGTTCTTTTGCTGACATAAATTAAAACCATGTTGATAACTAGTTGTTTGTTTTGTATGAAGCAGGTGATGTTAGCATGATTAATTAAGGAACATGCACGAATTCACATGACCTCGCAAACTGTTGCTAGCGGGCATAACACTTTTGACGCCCAACTGGAGGGCTTTGCATATTCCTTAATTAAATTTTGCTTTGCATTTTATCTCGAAACATTGTTCGACGATGTCCGGCATGTTTAATTAAACCCGTTTATGTAATTTATTTGGAATATAATTGTTAGATTTCACATTATTTTGATCTATTTATTGCATTACTTGTAGTTGGATATTTTGATAATGATATGAATCCATTCATGATAAAATATGTATGTATTTGTGAAATATTTATGTATTTGTAAAATATTTATCATGGTGTTTTGTATGCTTGCAACTTGGGTTGCCTAGGTTTTTCTGAGATTCACATTTTTAGAGTTCCTATAAAAGAAACTCGTACTTTGAAAATTCTTTTATCATTATTTAAGTATTTAACTCTATTCCTTATTACTATTTAATAATTTATACATCTTTCCTGCATACAAATGTAACCATGGATGTCAGACATTTACGTAGTGATGAACTTTCGTATGAATTAATTGTTCGTGGCTTAGTTGCAGATAATTTACCAATCACAGAGAAGCAAAAGTTGCTTAGGCCTTATTTGGGAAAGGAGAAATTAAATGCTAAGCAATTATCATCTTTATTTGAAAATGCTTCCGAACTAGAGATTTGCAAGGACAAATTGATTGAATGTGAAAATGAAATAGATAGCTCCATTAGTAGGAAGGATAATAAAGTTATGGCTCGCACTTCCACGCCACTACTTCACATTAGTAACCGATTGTGTAGGTTGATCATTAACATCTCTGAGAAAGAAATGTTGAATAAATTAATGTCGAAATGTGATCGAATTTCGGAGCATCCTGCCTTGGTCAATCCTGATAATTCAGATACCAGCTCGGATGAACATCTAGTGGGAGATGAAAGCAGCCCTTTAGATCATTTCTCTAAACAGGAAAATCCTAGTAAGGTAGTCCCTTGCTCCTCATCAGATGGAAATACTTTGGAGAAATTCGTATCCATTTTTGAAAAAGGCTTTCAGAATTTAAAATCCAAGAAGACTCATACGGATCCTAGCCAGTGAGGTGACACTTTTGATGGAACATCTAACGGTTTGGGAGTCTAGGCTTTTTTAGTAGGGTTAAGGAACTCCGACTTGCTCGACAAGTTAAATCAGAACAGTTCTTCAATTCGGCTGTTGACCTTTTTGCAATCAAGGTTTGGTGTGGTTTCGTGCCATTAAAGATCGGGTTCACTCGTGGGATGAATGGGTGGAAAAGCTAACTTTTGACTTTCTACTTTCTGATTATGATGAATTATTATGGGAGAAAATTGTTAAGCGTAAACAGGGTGCTTAGGAGCGCCCTACGATTTTTATATCCGCAATAGTCAATCTGTTTTCAAGACTTAATGAACTACCGCCTGTAGCTAAACAATTGAAAATTGCACTTCGTAACTTGCAACAATTTTATGCGACCCAATTAAGTTTACATAACATCCTCACCTTTGAAAAACTTTCAAAATTATGCAAGCGTCTAGAGGGGGCAAAGCACAGGAATTCTGCATATTACCAAGGCTCCTGCACATCGTAGAGTGTACTTGAACCTGACTTAGCGTGTCAACTCAACCCAAAAGCCAAGGATAGGTTGAGTACCGTTAGTATCACTAACCCAATGAATAGAGATCCCAATTCTATCTGCTGGAATTGTCGCAACCCTGGACATAGGTTTCGGAAATGTCGTCAACCCTTGAGGCAGTTTTGCTATGGTTATGGAAGGCAAGGAGTACAAGTCACCGTTTGCGTCAGTTGTTGTGTAAAAAAACGAGTTGATTCGAGAAGACCCTTCAGCCGAGTCTTGTCCAAATCGATGTCTGAATTAAAGGCTGTTTCCAAAAAGAATGGGCATCCTGTAAGATCTAAGATTGCTTCCACCAAGTTGGCTAAGATTTCTTTAGACAACCGTCCTTACATTTTTGTCGCAGTCAAGAAGCATCGTGCTCCAGCCCTGCTTGAATCGGTTGCTAGCGTGTCTATTTTGGGATGTAAAGGAGTTTTCCTTATCAAAAAGTTAAACTTGCCTATCATCATCAATGATTTAATCATGATTTGTGCAGCTGATGGTCCTGTAGATGTCCTGCAGATCTTCCTATCATGATAGACAAAGTCACAAGGACGATCCCAGTAATGATGAGCAATAGTGTGTAAAACTGGCTCACTTTAGGGATTGATTTTTGTAAACTCTTTAAATTGAAAGTTGACTTTATGAATAATTCCTTTAGCGTAGTGGAAGTTTCTTCCATTAAGGCCATCCAGCACGTTGAGAAGGCCCTTGAGAAGGCCCTTGAGAAGGCCCTTGAGAAGGTGGTTATTTCTTTCGCTGATCTAGCTTATGACTAGCCTACACGCACAAATAAAGCAGTCCACATTATAGAAACCGGAGATGCAAAGCCTATCAAGCAACGATATTTTCCTTTTTCTCCTGCCATGCAAGTGCATGCCAATGCAGAAGTTGATGCTATGTTGGAATCTGGGGTCATCAGACCTTCAAATTCTTCCTGGGCTTCTCTGATGTTAGTGGTCAGAAAAGCTGATTGGCAGGGCTATCGTCTTTGTTTTGACGGTGCCAAACTCAATAGTGTGACCAAAAGGGATGCTTATCTCCTTCCCTATCTCTCTGATATTCTAGACAAGCCAAGTACCTTTCTTCCATTGATTTGAAGAAAGCATTTTGGCAAATTCCGCTGTTAGAGGAGTCTTGTGAAAAAACTGCTTTTACTGTTCCTCACAGGGGTTTATTTGATTATACTGTGATGCCGTACGGATTGGATAATGCTTATGTAACTCAGAAAAGGATGATAGATAACATATTTGGTGCACTCATTAGTAAAAATTTATTTGTCTATATAGATGACATAGTTGTGGTGTCTTCGACATTTGAAGAACATTTAGAATTATTGAAGGTGGCGCAAGAGAGGCTGAAAGAGGCCCAACTCACCATTAATTTTGAAAGATGTCATTTTTGCCGACCGAGCTAATTTTACTTTGGTTGTGTGGTCGATGAAGCAGACCTGTCCACTGATCCAGCTAAATTAGAGGCCATTGTTGGCTTTCCTAGATCTACGGATACAACTGAACTCAAACGCTTTCTTGGGATGACTGGGTGGTTTAGGCGTTTTTTGGAGAATTTAGCCACCTTATCCGCACCCTTAGCTACACTTTTAAAAGGCCGCACTAAGAGGAAGTCTCTTAAGTGGAGTGATACAGCTGAAGAATCTTTTAATAAGCTTAAGGAAGTCCTGGCTTCAGCGCCTGTTTTAGTAAGTCCTGATTTTTCTCCCTTTCAACATCCAATGTGATGCTTCTGGAGTCGGTATTGGGTCAGTGTTAACTCAAGGCGCGGCCTATGATGAGCATGTGACAGCTTGTGCCTCTAGGACCTTGAATGCAGCCGAATGTAACTACTCAGCTATAGAGAAGGAGTGTTTGGCTGTCATCTTTGGCATAGAGAAGTTCAGACCCTATGTTGAGGTACCAAATTTACTGTAATCACTGACCACTATTCCTTGTTGCGGCTCTTAAATATGCGTGATCCTACGGGTAGATTGACTAGATGGAGTGTAAGGTTGTCACAGTATGATTTTGAAATCCTCCGCCGTAAGGGCAAGCTTAATGTGGTACCTGATGCTCTTTCTAGGACCCCCTTGACCATTAGTTTGATTGAGTTGCTTGATTGTGACCGTGATAGTTGGTATATAAAAATGAAATATGATATCTCTAATCAACCTGAGGTCTTTCCTAATTGGAGGATCCAAAATGGCAATCTTTTTTATTAATTAATTGCCAACTCATATGATATCATTGATAATACGGTAGAGTGGAAGCAGATAGTTCCCCGCTCCAAAAGACCAGAAGTTTTGAAGTTGCGTCATGATGATGCTCTGTCAGGTCATCTAGGGACCTTCAAAACTTATAAGAGATTGGGAGAGCTATATTATTGGCACAAAATGCGAGCTGATGTCTCGAAATACATTCGTCATTGCCAGCACGGCCTATCAAGCAAGGTTTCTCAAGGGGGTCGCTATGGTTTCATGGATGAGCAGAAAAAGGTCAGGTTCCCATTCCAATGCATCTCGGTTGATTTAATGGGTCCTTTTCCTAGGTCTCCCAAGGGAAATACTATGTTAATTGTAGTCTGCGATTGGGTTACGAAATTTGTGCTTGTGCGCGCGGTTCCAAAGGCCACCACCAGGTACATCATAACCATCTTAGAGAATGACGTGTTCTTATTATTTGGCGTGTCACGAATTTGTATGGTAGATAATGGACGTCAGTTTGTTAGTTCGGCTTTTAGAGACCTCATGAACCAATGTCGAGTCAAAGTCTGGTACAATGCCAGTTATCATACACAAGTAAATTTTGTGGAAAGGGTCAATCCTGTTATTGATACTGCAATTCGATCTTACATCTCAGAAAATCATCGTGAATGGGATGTTAACATCTACAAAACTGCCCATGTCATCCGGGCAGCTGTTCATCAAGTTATAGGTTTCTCTCCTTCGTTTCTAAATTTTGATCGCACCGTGTCTGACAATGGGGACTATTACGGTCAACTCAGAGATTTAAAGGAGGATGATTTGTGTCTTGACTCAAGAGAAAAAATTGCTTGTGAGATGTACGAATTTTCTGATCTCTATAAAGATATCCAACGCCGGTTAACCAACGCGTATGAGAAAAGTACTCAGCGCTACAATCTCAGGAAGCGCCCCATGCGTTTTAAACCTAAAGATATTGTCTGGCAGCGTAACTATGTTCTCTTCAAGGCAGCGGAAAATTTTGTTAGCAAATTAGCCCCCAAATATGTTCGCTGTGTAGCAAAGGAGGTCGCTGGACCTTTGACTTATCATCTTGTCGACAATTGTGGCAAGGATATAGGGGTTTGACATGTTAAAGACCTCAAGCCATATGATGCCGAGGTTGAAGACACACATGTCTCTTTGTAGTTTTAAGATTCCGGGCCAGAGATTTCGTGGTAGTTCTGGACGACTTATGGTGTTGGTTGGAGCCATAATTACTCATTCCTTGCTTAGGCATGAATGAGTGAGATTTGTGTAGGCATCTTTGTTAACCGCCCGATTTGTGTCGTTCTTCCTATTAATCTTTTGGCATTCCATATGTATTTGAGTATAGTGTGGTGTATTTCCAGTTAATTTGACTATTTTGTAGTGACTTTGTGCCATTTTAGGGTTGGTCTTGCCTCGGTGAGTTTCACTGAGTTCTGATTTTGACTTTTAGTGGTCTTTGCAACACCTGGCGCCAAACAATCCCGGTTTGTGACTTTGAGGTTTGCCCTATGGACAATTATTTCATTTTATTTGGTTTAGAGGAATATAAACCTGCTTTACCTTTTGATTTGAGTACCATTATCAATGATGAATTTATTTTGAGATTCTCATTGAATTTGTTTTGCTTGTGATCTTTTGGATGATTGTGTCTACCCCTATATTATTACGTAAACTCTTCTGGTTTTCCAGTCATTCCCATTCACATCTTTTATTTGTGCTTCTGCTTTTGAGTGTTCTCCTCATTGAGGCGTGGTGTTTGTTGGAGAAAAGGATCCGTATCCATCAAGCATTCTCCCTCTCTGAGCTGAATGTTCATTGGTGAGTGTTCAAAATAAAGATGCCCCCTCCTTCTTTTGTATTAAGTGCATCTTGATTTGCATTGGAGTTATCCTACTTCTTTTGATGTCACTTTTGTTCGCTAAACTTGTATACAGTTAGGTTTAAGGTTTTGGTTCTATTTAATTAGATCCTGCGAGTCTATTTTGACTTATTTTGACCTCACGATTTTTTTGACTTGTATATAAGTAGACTGAAGGCTCTATTTGTGACTTGGTTATGTCTTGTTGACTAATTTCTTGTCTTTCTAAATTCTATTCCATTGGTGAGTAGTGTGAGTAGATATAAGGCTCTATTTGTGACTTGGTTATGTCTTGTTGCCTAACTTCTTGGTCTTCACACCTCGTTCGTTGATACCCCCGGGGGTGGAGGATGTAGTGCTCCTCGATTATGTTCTCGGCCGGCCTTCAGCCATTTCACTGAGTCATTGCTAAACTAACCCGCTGCTATTTATAGGAGGGTAGCAGTTTGGTGACGTTGCTCAGTGCTTTAAATAGTTTTAGTATCTGTACAACAACTCCTCTTTAGATAAGTTACGATTAAAATTTAGTGTGTTAGGTTTCTGTATCCATGTACTTGGATTCTGTTCTCGAGAATGAGAACATTTTGATTTCTCACCTATTCAACTAGTTTGATTTCCATCCTTTTTTGAATTATTTCCTTTTCAATTTTCAACTTTTATCTCCTCTTTTGTAGTCTTTGTCTTTGAATTGTGAATGTCGTCTTACCTCATGAGGCATCATTATATTATCTTCTGCGTTCTGTTGAGTGCTCTTAAGGGAATCTGCCTCTATACTTTGGCGACTTGTACTGATGTGTTGCACCTATTGGCCAATTCTTGTTTTACTTTTCATCTTCTGCCCCCGTGGTTAAAGTGTTTCGGTCGCCACCGCCATAGTTGGAACCTATGGGGCTGGTGAAATGGGCACAGTCTGGTGTGCTACCCTTGGTTATTTTATTTTTAGTTTATGAATTTCTAAATCTAGTTGCAACACATCAGTGTTTGGACCTGGTCGTAGCACAGGTGTCCTGTAGGCGTTGAACTGATCTTAGTAGTTTTTATTAATGCTCCAATTTTTGGGCATTCTTGTTTTTCATTTTAGTATAAGCTTAGATTAAGTATCGTTTCTCTTGCCTTTTGGTAGATCGTTTGTAATTATCTTCAACTCTATTTGATTCTACGCTTCAGGAGCTTTGTCCTGTACATAGGGTTGTGGATTCGACCTTTGTTTGTTAGATTTGGTCACCTCTTGGAGGATTGATTTTTGAGATTATCTACCCTTAGCTAAGTTTTCATTTAGATTTAGATTTTGATAAGGTTTTCGCTTGGTATTAGGTATGTCAATAATTTTTACGCTGAGTTAGATACTCAGTCTGAAATTCAGTTTTCTTTTTGAAGATGGCAGTTTGTTTGAAGTTATTTATTGTAGTTCAAGCACATTAGTTTTAGAAATAATTTAGAGTCATGTATTTGTGCCTCTATTATAAAGATCTTTCTTCTTTAAAGTTTGATCTTACTTCTTTGCCTTATGGAGTTTAGGCCACTTGGTCTTCTTTTTAATTTTCTATGAATGTCAGCCCGGCTTCTCAGTTTGTATGTCAGCTGGTCTCCCATTTTTGGAGAGGGTGTGTTACGATTTAAAATTCTTAGTCGTCAATAGTAGATATACTATGGGCGTATGGGATCAAAATCCCATGTTACTTTAAAGGGGTCTAAATTTTGCAATCCAAGGTCATTTCCGGCCGGCGGCGTGGAGGAGCATACGCAGCCTCTAGCGCCAACTTTAGAGCAATTCAAGGTCAACGTCATCATCGTCGGCATTATCTTAAGACGCGCCAACTTCTGGCCGATTCAAGGTCAATGCTCCCTTAAGACGCCAATCGAGCATCTTAGGACGCATTATTCAGACCGATTCAACGTCAATGCCCACTAAAGACGTTGTTGTTAGGTTAAACTCAAGACGCCAGTTCAGCATCTTAAGACGTAAGTCATGCCACTTCGATAAAAATATTTAAATTAGTATTAGAAGTTAAAATAAATTAATATACAGATAAACATTCAGGACGTAGGATACGGTGCGGTAATTTGAAAAGATCCGCTCCGATAATAAATATTAGAAGCAGAAGGTAGGATAGATAGGGCGCATTTTAATGAGTCGCAGATAAGGCTCCTAGGTTGCGTACTTTTAATAATTAGCACGACCACACCCTAATTATTTATGTCAAACATGAACGATGTCACGTGCCTAGGTAAAATAAGGTAGCACTAAATTAATTGCTTTAACATGGCAGATAAATGCAAGAATGATAACACCCACACGCATAGCTTCGGTTTAAAAGCAAACGCCTGATAAGCCGTGCGCGGTAGCTTCTGTTTAGGAGCGACACAAACTCATGGGGAAGCCTAATACACCTTAACAGCACGTTTACTCAAAGTATGTTCCTAAAATTAGCATTGTAATTCTAGATTAATAAAAATTAGAAATATAACCTTAACACCAAAAATTTAAATACGCGCGAGTATACGCCCGCTAAAGATCTAAAAGATAAGTAGGTTCGATTCAAGCAGACGCCGTCAGCGTTCAAGGCAGATACAGTCTTTTCGTTTTAAAAATTACCTCGAGATAAAATGTTCACATATGTGATAACGTCTAGTGCCTAGTTAGAGGTAAATTCTACAATCGGAGGAGCTTTAAAATTAAATTTTCCGCTTCTAAAAATTATATAAACTATTTGGGCTGAAGAAATTAAGTTAGTAAGCAAAAAAAAAGATAAGCACGATCCTGGAAGCACACAGCATAAATTGATAACGCAGTCGGCAATACCTATTGCAATAATTATGAGTAGAATGAGATTGTAAAATTTCAGGCAGAATGCAAGATAGACACCTGCTAATTGTAAACTTACTGCAAAGCCAATAATTCTAAATAAAGCTTAGGCGGAGATAATAAAATAGATAAATGCGAGAGTACACGCGCGCAGCTGATAATATTTAAAATACATATTTAAATTAGTTGCCTAAGAGAAAACGTGAAACAATAGTAAAAAGATAAATCGCTTACTTACCTATTTATACATATAAAAATAACGCCTTAGTTATGTATCCTAACACCATTATATTTCAAAGATAAGAAATGTCTGCTAAATATGCAAGATTAGACTATAAATTCTCTTTTAACACAATTTAACTTAAGTACATGTTGTGATGTTCAATGTAATGATTTTACAGTAGCGAATAACTTGTGACTTCCGTTATTTTTAGTTTTTAAAAACTATTTTCTACGATAAGAAAAGTTAATTGGCGCAGTCGGTAGGGTCCTCGAAAGGGCTACAGGCATACTAGTCCTTGATTTTTAAATCTTAATTCGCGAGTTCCAAAAATTGTGTAAAGCGTCGCAGTTCACGCAGCCACCAAAAACGAGCATAGTCAATCAGAGCGAAGTGCAGCTGTTGACCCATCCAAGCCATTGCGGCCATTTCGTTATCAAAACACCAGGTTCCACAACCACGTAGTTCTAAGAAACTTTCATAACGAACAAGTAAGAATTCTATTTTATTATTTAAAATGAAAGATTATTTTGCACATTGAATTTAAGAAGATTAAGAGACATTTAATAATCAATAAATAAAATA